>MUZC01000552.1:42512-54802 GCA_002072015.1 Radix auricularia | reverse complement strand
AGTCGGTCACTTTAGTCTGATCTTATCGTCACAGTCGGTCACTTTAGTCTGATCTTATCGTCACAGCCGGTCACTTTAGTCTGATCTTATCGTCATAGTCGGTCACTTTAGTCAGATCTAATCCTCGTATCACCATACAGAATGTACCGGAACATTTGACCAATGGTTGCGTTGTTTTTCTTAATGACACTGATTTCAAATGGAATTTTGTGGCTCTGCACCCACACGTGTACGGCGTAACTCTCGTGCCAGTCAAAGCTAATACTCTCGTTGATCATCAGGTCTAATTCGTACCAGTTTGGCCTGTAGATCAGAGGCATGATGTTGTTGACCCGACTTGTGTTTTTATAATACATGTCTTGTGTCACCTGCAATTACAAAGGCAACAAATAAATAACGTTTACTTTTGTCCCAAGCTTTGTTTATGCAACAAGCGTTGTCACTACTTATGTAATTAAAATATCTTACAATTAACATTAGGAAGCAATTTCTCATTTACATTTTTATTAAGTCTACAAAACAACGCTCGAAACACTAAGGTATCTATAAGAATTTTTTTTACATCCAGATAAACATCAATTTTTCTAATTTATTATTGAATCTTCTTTTAAAGGTGGATTGGAGATTAACCACACGATTATGTTAATGAGGGCAGATGAGACAACAGTAGCATGTAAGCGAGTAATGTAGAGGAAATAGACGAATCTGACCTTCATTGAGTTGTGGTCCCAGCTATTATTGTTGTAGTCCTTGTACTTTTCATACCATTCTTTGATGAAAGAATTAGCTCGTCTAGTCATGATAAAAGCGTTGCCAAGCCCAGTGGCATTATCCAGCATTCCCATCGTTAGCTCGTTGTCTGTTTAAAGATAGAATACATGGGCTAGGAGAAGCTTTGATGTAAATACGGCAAGTTATGAAATAGTTAAGCTATGAAAAGATAAGGAAAAGAAGGAAATACAATAGAAAAGAGATGGGCAAAGTTCGGCCCGCGGGCCAAATGCGACCCACCAGAAAGCCAAATGCGACCCATCAAAGACATTCAGAAAATCCGCCTTGAGCTAAGTTTTGCTTCATTTCTCATCAATCAAATTCAAGTCTAGTCCTTTTAATGTAAAAATATGTAATAGGGTGCACTTGTCTCATTTAACGGATTCCATAATTAAATATGCTAGTAGCAAGAAATATGAATAATGTGACATTAGCAAAATAAATAATTATAATAAAACGACAACTTTTAATTTTTATTATTTTATTGTAATTTTTATGACACCATTTATTACATGTAGTATAGATCTAAGGCAAATACTGATTTTTTTTTAAAAATGTTTTCTATTTATCGGGAAAAAATTTAATCAGTTAATAAATTAATTTCGATTAATTATATTTGTATCACGCATATATAGACCTCGTTTGGTCGCGATTATTTTGCAAAATCACTTTAAATTACGGTAATTTCCATCGCTCCAAAATTTTGTGACGTCACGCATCAAATTCGTTGGATAATTTCAGCAGTCCTAATTACATTAATGTAAACTATAAAATACATCATTTTAAAGTGTGTCCCCCTTTGCTCAAATCCGCTTTCACAAAGTGCCCCCCACCCCCACCCCNCCCCCGCTGATAAAACAATTGCCCACCCCTGCATTAGAAGATAATATATTTTTATGTAAATCACTTTTTAATCCTATATAAGTCAAATCTGATCTGCTTAGATCGATTTTAAAAGTTTTGTACACATAAAAAATATAGTTTGGAATATACTTATCAACCGTGCAATGGATTAAAATTTTCAATTATGGGTAGCGGGGACATGTACCAACAAGGGCAGAACCCCTGTTTGCTGCACAAACCCACCAGGTAAAATTTGTTGATAATACATGGAGAAAGAAAAAATTTTTAAAATTAAACGGTAATTTTTTCAATTGTATTGTCAGGACAGCATCTAGATGTTGTTTTTTTTTAATGATAAATTCCGTATTTTTAAAGTTTGAATTTCTATGAATTTTTTTTAAATTAAAAATCTCATATGGATCATTAGTAAGTGCCTCTTTTTGTGGAATCGTATATTAAGATTAAAATTATTTTAATCGATAAAATAGATATTAAAATTAAAGAAAACGTGTTTGTTTTGTTTAAATTTCGATTTATTAATTATTTTTTTTTACTTACAAACTTTTCCATTTAAGAGGTATGGTGTTAAATGGGTAAACTTTAAAATATTTTTTATAAGGAAAATGATATATAAAACCATTGTTCTTTAATTAATTAACAATAACAAAATTTAAATTCATACAAATGATATAGAACTACTTACTTAAATTTATCTCCTAACAATATTATATTTTTAAAATTAAATTAAATTAAATACTTAAGTTATGGGCATTTTAAAATATACTATAATTTAAGAGGGCACAACATGTGAAGGAAAACAACACAGTGAAAAAAAGTGATTATGATTATGAGGTCTTTGAAAATAGTCATAACTTTTGAACCACTTTGGTTGAAAAGATGATATCTATTTTTTTGTTAATAATCAAACCATTTCTATACAGCTGTATTACTTTTATATTTTAAAAATTAATTTGAAATTTAATAAGTTATTTAACTTATTTTTATTAATAGCTATGTTTTAAAAAATCTATTGCCTGTTTTTATTACTTCCCTTGAAATTTCCAGATTAAATTAAGTTTAATCGATAACAGCCCTAATAAAAAGTGCAAACGATTTCATGAAAAATGCGAAGAAAATGCATTTGTATCCGCTCAAATTTCGGCCAGAGAATTGGCTCAAGAATTAGAGATGGAACCCCATGACACAATATTTCCAGCTGCCACAAGCTTGAGACGACGGAGCGTGCACCGTCTGACCAAGAAAGCATATATGAATGATTGACAGATTCAAATGAAAAATATCGAGTGGGAATTTTTTTAATATTTCGTTAGATCAAACAGTTATGGACGTTTCGAGCAATAGAATGTTTCTTTAGTCTTTTTGGTTTTCTGCACAACGTCAAAAAAATTCTGAATTTGACCAAAATGATTTGATGAAATAATGCTCATCGAAGCATCTTGTTCAGATATTGATCCGCAGGATTTAAGCAGGGAATAGGAAATAGTTTCCAACATTGTTCCAGATACTGTTTCGTCATCTCTTGATGATTAACGTTTTATTTATAATCATGATTTGAATACTGTTTTTCCAAATGAAGCTATTTCCCGTTTCGTATATCATTGACAATTCCAAATACTGTAGCATAGGGGAAGGGGACAATTTTTTCCAAGCTGAATTAATTTTTTTAAAAATTATTTGACAGTGACTATGACGCAAGAACGCCTGAACCTTCTGGCAATTATATCCAAGGGTGGACTGAGCCGCGGGGACACAGGGACAATTCCCGGTGGGCTGCCAGAACCGGGTTGATAATAATAAAGCTAATCTGGCAATCCTGCCCGTAAAGCCAGCGGCTGCCATGTTAGAATTTACATCTACCATTCTTCCGAAGAGTTTGCTTTAATAAATATCTTTTTAATTTGTTAGTTCATAATAATTAATATTAATTAAATATAATATTTTACGGTTATAAGTGATATAAATTCAAAACGTAAGTGGTGCAGAGAAAGTAGGAGATAAGAAACTAAAAAGATGGAGCTAAATGCCGAAATCTAGTCGAATTGTTTAAAGCCATGAACTCTTATTCAAATTAAAGACACAACAATGAACTTCTACAACTACACAACCTGACACAAATCAAAACAATCGGCATTCAAAAAACTTGATTCCAACCTTGCATTTAGAAAATGTTACCGACTTAACTGACAACAAAATATTTATGAAAACAACGCTGGCAAATACGAATCGGGTATTTTTCAGAAACAGTGATATCAATAGGAATTGGGTGTCATACTATAAAGAATCTATCTTTGGCAAGAAGGACGATATGAAGTCATTCACATTGGCAATGAATTCCTAGAAACATGTACATCAAAGAATAGAGGAACATCAAATATCACGAGAAGTGTTTGGAAGCTCATATAATGTCTGTAAGTGAAAAAGACATTGATAGCATTTTATTCTTTCAGAAAAATCAAAATAAGTACCAACAATTTCAAGAAAAAGGCAAGTGCTGGAAAGAGTAATAGAGATTCTTAAAACGGTGGGAAAACGTGGTCTTAGCCAACGGTAAAAAAATGATGTGGTCTATACATTAAACGACGATACAATCGATCATGGAAAACTTTTGGAAATATTACTACTCTTGTCAAAATTTGACCAAATAATTAAGAAAATAATGTCATACAGTTATTGAGAAAAGTTTTCATAAATATGTACATAATCCTGGGAGTAAGGGGAGATTATTACCCTCATATCAAAGACGACATTGAATTATTTCATTGTTTTCAATGAGAAAAATAATAAAGAAAACATTTCTGCTGGTATGTTTTCAGTTCCATCGGATACAACTCAAGATGTAAGTGTGAGGGACCAATGCTCAATGATTATAAAATATGTAACAGATAAAGTTCATGATCGATTGATATGCGTTGCAAACTGTACATTTACTACTGGAAAACGTATGTTTGAATTATTTCAAGAGAAACTCATTCAATGTAACATAAATAATGAAATTGTGTCGGTAATGCTACAGACGGGGCAGCCAATATGCAAAGACAGTAAAATTGGTTTGCTAAATGGTTGAGTGACGTCGCACCTCATCAAATTCATGTCTGGTGCTAGGCACATGGATTGAATATTGTTCTAAATGATACAACTCAAACCACGACCTCTTCAATTACCTTATTTCAACTGCTTAGCGCATGTGCGTTGTTCTTTAGAGAGTCGTAAAAAAAGGATGGATGTTTGGGTCGATCACCAATAGAAATCTAGACACCAAACATTAAATATTATTAGTGAAACTCGATGGTGGGCCAAAGAAAGTGTGTTAAAAAAAAGTTTATGGAATTGTTGATGATAAAAAATCATCACTGTTTATTGAATTGATTTATACCTTACAAGAACTAGCATCATCAGACGCATTCAATGCAAAATCAGGGATACAGCTCAAAATTTACAAGATAAGTTCAGTGACGGTTGTCACTGCAAAACAATACTTTAGAATATTCCAGTACACAGGATCGTTATCTAATTATTTACAAACCATCGGAATGTATGCACTACAAGCATAACGTAATGTAGATTGTACTAAAAATTGTTTTAAAAATATTTCAAGAGACTTTGATGGTGTTCTCGACTGTGTTAAACGATTTGTGTCCTGGGCTAATAACAAGTTTAAAGAAGTGAATGTTGAAATTACTAATGAGGACAATGTTGTAGAGAAAATTTTACACAAACCAAAAGTGATGTCTGATGAGAGAAGAACGCACGAGGTTGTAGGAAAAAATGTAGCGGACAGATATCGTATTGAAGTTCATAATTGTATCAAGGACAAAATTGTAAAAACTATTGAAAATGGATTTGAAATTCACGATTCTTTATACTTTATGCTAATTATACGCATTTATCGCTTGTGTTTATCCACAGAACTTTGAGAATATTAAACAACAAGGTTTGGCTACATCAGCGACGCAACGCGTTAGCAGTATTCTAGTTAAATTTGATGAAAGCGCCACAGCAAATAATCTCAGAGAAGAACTAACTTATTTTGCGCAGAAATGGGACAAATTTAAACATTCTGTACCCGACGAATACGTTCTCCAAATGTTCGATGTTTCAGTAGAGGACAGCGTCAGTGAAGATTCGCCACATGAACTCTGGGACGACCGAGTTGTGGATATGAGTGAGGAACTTCCAAAATGCAAATCTTACATACAAACAAGAACCATGTTTGCTGCTTTACTGTTCTACATAAATACAGTTTCTATGGGCAAACATGCAAGCATGTCTTCAGTGCATATACACTCTTATTGACTCTGTCATTTACCAAAGTAGCTTTTGAGATCTTTCTCTAAACTGAAATACATTAAGAATCGTTTGCGAAGCTCATTGTCTTCTACACATCTTGAAGTTTTATGCTTGTCAACAGAAACCGATGCTTTTAAGTGAACTTAATAATAACATAATTATAGATCATGTAGTCGAAATGGCACCCAGAAGTTGCTTATACTATAACCACCATCACAGTGAGTTCGAATAAAATGATGTATATCTTGAATTGATTTTTTGTATATATTATAAATTATATATGTAATTTATTGTAATTTATCTGTTGTTGTTTTAAAATCTAATTTGTAAAGTGACCCATGACTATAAAGGCCTGGGATGGAAAAAATGCACAAGGAAAATAAAAGTTATGAAGATAGGGCCGCTTATTTGTTTTCCCTCGGACTCCCAAGTCCACCCCTGATGATATCTATCGAACGAGATATCGTACATGCTCTGTTTTTTTTTTAAATCAAATTTATTGCGGAATTAGCTGCCGTCAAAGCACGAAAATTTTATTTTTATTGAAGATTAACGAAATTTGCACGACTAAGGTAGTATGATTTCAGTTATTTGTTGATTTAGATATAACTAGCCGACCCGCGTCGTAGCATACGCCGGTATTGATTTAGTTCGGGGGAGGGGTGAAGACTTCCTGAAAAACACAGTTGTCCCAATTGGGTGGGTTTGGGCAAACGATTGTGAGTGAATGAAAAGAAGGATTTCTGGAGAGAGCAACATACAATTTTCCATGACTGAAAAATGGTTTTGGAAGATAAATACATATCTTTTTGAACGTTTGGCCCTGTTAGCAAACCAAACCAGGCGGAATCGAAGAGAACAATGGAAAGGCAACGGGGCTCAGACGAAGTCATGTTCGAAATGAAAATGGGAAATGAACGGGCACAAACACAATACATTTTACAAATTAAAAAAAAAAGTAATGCCTTAGCTGGGGCTTGAACCTACGACCTTCCGCGTGTTAGGCGAATGTAACAACCACTACAATACGAAATACATGATATTCTGTTGTTTTGAAAGAACAAAAACTAATTGACCTCAAATGAACGCGTTGTTGGTCTCGATGACCCTCACCCTCTGCACTACCTTTTCTTTCCAGCTGATTGGTCGTTGGGTTAGACAGCTTGGTGTCCGGCATGGTTGAACCATGAGGAGAATTACATATATAGATTACGTGTAGTTTTCTATAAATTATGTAATTCCCTTGTGCCGATCTGATACAGCAATCTTTCGTGCTACAATGTGAGCCGTTATGTAACGTTCATTATCTGAAGCTAATTATCAACTAAGAATCTTCCTCCCACCAACAAAGTTCTCCCTGGGCATTCGATTTGCTTATGTTTGAAATTGTTGGGGTGCAGTAACTTTAGCCTCTACAAAAGAAGAGGCTTACAATTTTGAAGAATTTATTAAATTGCCAGCAGATCAAACGTAAATCATGTTTCTATAATATTACCTAAGCCTCTTGGTTTTCACTTCAGTCGCATTAGTTTCAGAAGAGAAAATTCCAATATCCATATCCTAGTTTTGGCATTAGAAACAAACATATTTTAGGATAATTCCTTAATTTCTTTCATTTATTTATTAGGTTTTTCTTTTATTTCGATTTAAATCTTCAGTTCTATTTAAAATGTTCATTCTTAGAAGCTATTTCACAGGCAAATTGTTGCTCCTAATAAATTGTGACCCAGGGCATTAAACTCTATTGCCCCTTCCACACACCAATACGCCAAGTTTTACTGTTTAAGTTTAAGGTTATATTAAAGCAAGGAAATAATTATTTTAACTTTGTTTATATGGCTTTTTTTTTTTAAAAAAAATGTTTACATTTCACGTGTGCAGCATTACTTTTTTAAAGTGTATAATAAAGTTTTGAACGCTGTTTGTTAAACCAATCACCTTTGTAACAGAATTTTAAAATGACTGAAACAAATGAGCTGACCTAGTAATGTGTCGAGACTACGTAGAACCACCATATCGTTGTCAAGGTAAATGCCACCATTTAAGTACATGATCTGCACGCGAACAATGTCAGCATAGTGTTGCTTATATCCGGGCTTCTTTCCTGAAATCTTTAGAGGCATTGGTCTGTAAACATACCTAGAAAGACAAAAGTAAAATGTTTTATAATGTACAGTAAATTATTTTCTTTGTGCCATTTGACCATAAATTGGTTTTGAGTTCTCGAGAGTGAGAGTTTTACATAAAGTTCGCCTAAGAGTTCGTTTAATAAATAGGTTATATAAACTTTATGAATATCAGTTTTAAGTTGATTTCTTAATTACATGCACAGCATGTGCAAAATCTCAAATTTTTGTTTCCATGGTCAGTTAAAAATATTCTTCACCACACAGGTCTTAAATAATATTTAATTTTACAGTTTAATTTACCAACAAGCTCACAAAAACATCAACATGAAAGAAGTGGATAAAAGTTCAGTTAATTTTATTAGTTTGAAAAAATGATCTATGTACAGAATGTTTTTGTTTGTTTGACTTTTTTTTTTGTGCACAAATCCAAGCTTAAATATCCTTGAGATCTTTATAGGATAACATTTATTAACTTTGTTGACTCCTTCCACCCATCCATTAGGTTCACCTACCAAATTTCTGAACTCTCTGTCAATTTCCTTGATATCACTGTAACTCTCCAGAAAAACTGCCTCCTCACTTCGGCCTACTTCAAACCCACAGACAGCCACTGTTATCTTCTCTACCCTTCTTCTCATCCCAAAACTTTTAAGGACTCCATTCCCTTTTCTCAACTTCTTCGACTCCGTAGACTGTGTCAATCTCATGAGGACTTTTGGGAAAAGGCTTTGGAAATGGTGGAGTTTTTTTAGACAAAGGTCATATCCTGAAGCCACACTTCAACATGCGCTTCAGCGGGTCAAAAACTTCACTCGTGCCGACGCCTTTTTACCACGCACCCGTGATACCAACCAAAGGAGCAAGCTGGTTCTTACTTATCATCCACACAGCATCAAAGCCAAAGAAATATTCATGAAGAACCGAACTATCCTCCTTGCGGACCCTGAGACGAACAACATTTTCTCCACCCCACCCCTAATTGTATTTAGGAGGGACAGAAACCTACGTGATCTTCTGGTTCGCACCCGCCTCCCCACATCACCCAACCACATGGGTACCATACCATGCGGCCGACTTCGGTGTAAGACATGTCCTTTTGTTGTGCAAGCCGAACAGATAAACTTCCCTAAGGGGCTATTTATGATTAAGGATGGTTTCACAACGTTGTCTACACCATTGTGTGTAAGCGCTGTCCTTTGAAATACATAGGAGAGACGGGACGATCTTTGTCGTGCCGAATGTCTGAACATATTAGGGCGATTACACAAGATAAACAGTGTCCCGTCTCCCGACACTTCAATGGACGCGACCATATGGGTGTCAAGGACCTGGCAGTCACTGCTATTGTCTCGTGCACAAACACACCCACGAGAGTCCAGTTTGAAAACAGATTAATAGAAAGTCACGGTACACTCGCACCACATGGGATGAATATTGTCTTTTCTTTGTCCACCTAGGCGGTTGCCCCGCCCACTCTCTGCTTTCCTATATAAATTTGCTCTGTCATCTCTCAGTTTCACTTTTTTGGATACTTTGGATTTCACCGCAGCTAAGTTCCTTCATTTTTTATTTTTATTTTCGTTTTGTTTGTGTCTTGTATGTTCGTTGATAAAGGCTCTTTGCCGAAACGTTTGCTGTTTTGTTACGTCCGGTCAGGCTAACCCTTACCTTGTTTACGTCTTTTCCATTTAATTTTGTATAAGCCTGATTGCAGTCCTACCCCTCATTTTGCGTACATTTATAAGCTCTTTAGAGATCGATAGAAAAACTTTAATTATTTTTATTCAGTAGTCTACACGTGAGAATGAAATTCGGAAATTCGTTTTATGTTTGTGAACATTTATTGTTTAATAAAACGTTACCTGAAAATATGAGGCAATGTTTTAAAGAAAAACCTATCACCCGTTAATAAAAAAAAAAAAGAAATCAAAGAAATGTTATTTATTTATTTATATTTTTGTGAAGTTTCTGATACATATTCAATTACAAAAGATAATAAATTTAAACCAAAAGTATTTTATTATTGAATATTTCCTAAATACCTATATTTTATTTATTCTTCATTTATTTAATTTATATACCACTTTTTCTATACAAATTGTAGCCTAAGCCCTCCCTCACTAATCAGTAAGTTAGCTGTATTATGAATAAAAAAGGCGTGAGACTTTTACAGAAAGAATAATTAATTTTGTATATGTGACTCAACCACAAACTAATTAAAGTTGCATATTCCCATTAAACAAAACATTTTTGGGAAGTCGCCTTCTGAACAACGTTGTTGACGTCTTACCTTAGTCCAGGAACATCTCGCTGAATAAGCTCCCAGTACGGCCCTCGTGGATGCTGATCACCTATAATATACATTGCCGATGGCTTGATATGTCTATAAGCACCCACATAAGCAATATAATGCCAAATATCAAACTTGTATTCTCCGAAAACGACAAAATGAACAACTTTTGGAACCTTTGTGACGTTTTCCAGCTTACATAATAGACGTTCTAAACTTTGAAATCCTATCTGTCGCAGATACAGACGACAGAAAATATCTGCTTCTTTCGCGAAATCGTCACACATGGCGCTGGAGTCCAGATATCTGATGCTTGGGTCAATGGAGGCCAAGAAATCTAACACATGGCATGACGTGTTAGTTTGGCTAAAATACGTCATGCCAAAATTTTGGTCTTTATCTGCATTGCTTTTAGAATCCCATAGTCGAGTTTTCTTGGTCGATAAAAAGACTTTTGGGCAAGTCTCCTCTCGCACTATGTACGCTTGCATATGGCCACTATTGCCAGTGTAAAAGATGATTATTGTCCAAGCTACGCATACGATACACATTACATAAACTGCGAGATACTTGATCGGAAAGGGCATTATTTCTAAAATGTTATTCCTTCTAATTGCAAAGAATACCTGATTTTACTACATATATATANATATATATATATATATATATATCTCACTGAAAATTGTTAATAATTTAGATTATTTTTTTAAAATTTAGTGTATAGATAATTTTATAATTGTTTTAGTATCCTATAGACACATGTAAAGTTATTTACTTCATTAAAAATGAATTACTACTTCTTTACGAATGAAAGAAACATCTTAATAATTATTAATGCTATGTAAGCACGAATACACGCATAACATGTATGCAAATATATAACCATTAATTTTTAAATTCAAGCACATATATACATGCATAAAATACACAATAAACATGCATAAATACATACAAAATTGCATATATACATACATAAATACATACATAAAAACATACATACACATACAAACATACATACATGCATATATGCATACATACATACATAAATACATACATACATATATGCTTACATGCATACATACATACATACACACAAAGACACATACATACATACGGACATACATACATAATACTTACATACATACACACTTACATACATTTAAGATTTTTGTGACTTAGCTACGTGTGTTTTTTAAGTCGACAAATCAATTTTTCTATTTTGAAGATTATTTATGTTTAATAACTGCATCAATTATTTAAACTCACAATATTTCTATCACGTTTTTTAAAAGAAAATTTTAGTCACAATTTTTTTCTTTTCAAATGGTATTATATGTTCCAAGAGATCACTGATAGAAAACCCGTTTATTTGAAACATCATTTCCCATTGAGAAAAGCCAAGACATTATATTTCAACATAAACCCTGCTATTATAAACATCTGACACTGGTGCACGTTTAGATGATAAGATCAAACCACTTCAAGACTTAAATTTAAACTTTGTTAATCTCTTCAGTTTATCTAACTTTGTGTGTGTGTATATCAGCAAGTCAGTTAATAACATTTTGGATCACTTAAGGGTGAATAGTTGTGCGACATCTGGTGTGAAAAAGAAGTTTCTATCATAGGCTAAAAAAAAGGGATTATTTACAAATAGTATGGGGCAAGGCAAAGAACGGAGTATCCAATCACAGACTACTTCCTTGACAATAAAAAAGACATTTTTCTTAGTCAGATACAATGATGCAGTATTAAAGCTCTTTGGGTTTGTACTTGAGTTTTTGCGTGGGCGTGACAAAGTGGGCAAACTGGAATAGTTATTATGGTGTTATTATAATTTTATTATTGCATTCGGCAGAGCAGGACTAACACTCTGTGCCGGTGTGTAGAGTTTTATCAAATCGAGGGGCGCAAAATTCATTCTTTAATATTTTTTTAATTTAATATTT
>MUZC01000552.1:0-42455 GCA_002072015.1 Radix auricularia | reverse complement strand
AATTGCGAAGGAATGTTAACAAAAATAATTAAAGAAAGAGTTTTAAGAATAAGTCCCAATAGAAGTCCATAAGTTTTTTTAAAAACTAATATTACATTGTATAAAATTATCCTTTTAAATAATATAATATTCATAATAAATATTAAATTGTTAAGTAAAAATTCGTTTAAAAACCAGGCCGCACATAATTATGTGGTGGTATCATCATTCTGTCAAGCTGATCACGCATTTTAGCAATTTTGTAGATTAAAAAAGTTATAAACTGTTTCTGATGCAAGGGATATACAGTGGGAAGGACCATAGCTCTACCACTCCCTCTGTGCATACCAGTTACTTTAGTTCCTTGTGAATGATTGTTCAGCTCGGCTTGTTATGTTGTCAATTAGACCCGCTCGTCACTTGAACCAAATAATGTCAACACACTTGTCTTTTTGCGTAGTTGGTACAAGATGACATATAAAGGAGACATTCCAGAGTAATTAAGATTTCAATGAACATTGTTTAATAAGTGTTACTTATGACATCATAAATTTTAATTTTTTGCTTTAATCGAAATTAACGATTAAATTGAAATTAATCGTTAACAACCATAATATATATANTATATATATATATGTATGTATATTACGTAATTCGTTCCAAGTCGCACAGAAACAAAAATAAAAATATCATGGAAAACTTTAGGGAAAAAAAGATTTTTCAATCCTTAAAAATTATAAATCAAATAAATAAATAATAAAGAAACAATGAAAACAGAATAAAATAAATGAAAAATGATATGTAAACAAATGTGAACCTTTAATTTTCGAGCAATGTACCCTCTAGGTTTGTTGGCCCATGTGGTTGTTGTTGTTGTGCCTTCTCGTCCATGTGGGGCATCCACCGATCATCGTCGGCGTCTGCAGTCCTCCAAGCCATAGGTCACATACGAAAGACTTCCAGGTATCTCTATCCTGGGCCAGCTTCTCCAGAATCTTTAATTCATGGCCAATTCTCTTGATTTCTGCCTCCATTTTCGGCGCCAATTGTTTCTTGGATGGCCTCTTTTCCGCTTACCCTGACGGTTCCATTCTAGGGCTTGCCCTGTTGTATTGGAAGCAGCTTTTCTTACTGAATGACAAATCCACGGCCACTGCATCTAATTTGTCTGCTACCACAGTTCTCAATTGCTGATTTTGGTCGACCAGTGAATTCTGAGAATCCTTTTCAGAAAAGGTCCATGTGTTTAGTACAAAACAAATAGTATGCAAAGTTGTAGATCTAGAAATACACCATCTTTTTTTGTGTGCAATATTTTACTAAATTTTTATCAAAATGCTGCGCAGGCGCAGATCAAATAAATGGGTAGCAACGCAGCTTAAAGGGAATATTGCTTTCAATTGTGGCGAAAATTATTAATTTCTTTGAAGCCATGGTCATAAAATACAGTTTTCACAAAAAATATTCACGTTTATAGGACACCAGCACCATACCAACTAAACTGTGACACGCATGAACACACAGCCACGACATAGCATTAAAGCTGGAACTGACCTATAGGTCAGCAGAACTGTTGGTTGCGCGTTGAATGACGTCACGTGATTTCCGGTGATTTTAGCTGCGTGTTTTTCGCGTTTTTCGTATCTTTGAACAAAAACATCATCGAGGAGCCTTTCGAATCTTGGATATTTAATATCTTGAAGCATTCGTATCTCAAGGTACCACTGTGTATGTTTTCAATTGGTGAAAATTTTCCCCAAAGAAACGTATGTTGTGCAACTATATACACAGGTTTCTTTTTCTTTTATTTATTTATTTTTTTTTTTTTACTTTTAACATTTGCCTGCAAACCTTAGAGGGAACATTGTAATCATACTTTACCACACCCTTAACGTGTTAAAGCAATGCAGTATAATCGACACTCTACGTATAATATTATACATAAGTATATTATCTTATTCATTACTGATGTCCCATCTATACAGAATATTATTGCGTGCAAAATGTATACATGAACTATGCATTGCATTTTTATCAGTATTTTTTTAAATTAAGTTTTAATATTCAGATAGACGATAATAACTTTCTGTAACATATTTATATAAATATAAGACTTCAAGTCTAGGGAAAAAGTTACATTTCAACTGCCAAAACCACTCATATTATTTACTTTCCAATTGCTTTTGTATATCTACATCGTCCAATCTGTCACAAAGAAAACTTCATTTGTGACCATCTGAACTCAGGTAATATTAAAGACATTATTTTACTCTAGTGGCAGATTAGAAATGTTTGTTATTGTTTAGAGCAGTGATGTCAAATCTATGTCACGCGTGCCACAGACAGCACGTAGAGCCTCTTCAGCCGGCACGCAACTAAAATATTATTTCCTTAATCAAACCACTGTGATGGCACTTCGTGTTGGTACTTTGCTATATACAAGTAGGTTTTAATTTATTTTTGGGCACGCGGAACCAAACGGTTCGCCATCACTGGTTTGGAGTATCAATGGAAAAATGAAATACATTTAGTTACGTTTGATAGCCATGTGCTAAACAAACTAACAAGGGGGGGTCAGTAGGTAGGTTAATAGTGAACTTGATTATATTTTATATTTTCTAGGTGACGTTTTGAGTTGAATATATTAAAACATTCTTAACAAGGGATCACCAAAGCAAAGCAAATCTACAGATAAATGTTTACTTTGTGGCAAGGTTGTGTTCAGAAAACGCTGAAATAGTTTGCCTAAAACTTAAAATTAGATCTAAGTCCTTTTCTTTGAACGTAACTTGCTTGAGATCGTTTTATATCAAACAAATGTTGTAGTTGGTAGAGAAATAATGATTTCCCAATGTAATTTTTTTTTTTTTTTTTTTTTTTTTTTTTTTTTTTTTTTTTTTTGCTAGATGGTAATATTTGATAATTAAATTGGGATTCGTAAAATTTATTTTGCTATCCGAAGAGATTATTTCGATTGATCTCAATAAACGAAATCTGATAATTTTTAAAAAGATAATCCGTATTAAGTCCTAGCCATCTAATTTGGCATTTATAGTTGATAAAACATGTTCATTAATTACTGTGATCAGAAGCGTAACTGGGTTTTTCGAACCCTTGGCTAATTCATTTTTAGCGCTATTGAGGAATAAGGAAAATGCTAAATTATACAGAATAAATTTATTATTGAAGGATTAACCTCAGCGCCCTTGGCAACTGCCCCGATGACAAGTCGTTGTTACGCCTCTGACTGTGATAAGGAAAGCTGTGTTTTTTTTATCATTCATAAGAATAAATTCTTTTACTTTTTTTTTTGGAAAGATTTTAAACTTGAAGTCATGAAATGCGTCATGCCTAAACCAACTGTGATATTCATCTTTATTCAAAAATAAAAATAGAAATTCTAATTATAACAAAAATTGATTTCTTGACAACTGATCTTCAGTTATTTGCTTATGAAACAGGAATCAAGCCATGCTAGAGGGAAGTAAGAAAAAAAAAAGCAGTCAATAGAAATTGATTTTTCCTTTTCATATACAAACTTATGTCTGTTTTTCCTATAATATTAACTACACCATTTGTCCGATCTCCATGAAACTTTTGACAGTTGATAAGTACCCAACTCGCGGAAGATTCTGGGATACAAAAAATAAATAAATTATTGCTCGACGGGGGCCTTTATTGTGAAATAAATTCTCCCCCATACAGAGTCTCCCCCAGGGGAATTTATTTTAAAATGAAAGTTAATGCCCCGCTCTTATTCTCAACTTCCACTGGGGATTTAGCTGAATTAATGGAGATTATGTCGCTTTACCGTATCTAAGAATAGCATCAACCGCTCCTGTCCTTTTTTCAAATAACATTAGACTTCGTACACAAGTGATTAGAAACACAACACAACATTGAACTTTAAATTGGGGTGAAAAAACTGTTACAAATTAAAACAAAATGGAGTAAATATGTAGTTTTATTAAAGATTTGTCTCGTCGTAAAATCCTCACCCTACTTATATTTCTTGTGCTACGCTATTACAATAAGCAGTATTACAGTAAACATGTGTACATCGGCATCCTTCTGTCTTGCAAGACGATGATGCATCACCGTTGGGTTGGGTTGCATTTGCTCGTGTGACTGCGCAGTCCTATCTTTGAGTGACAGTCTTTACAACAGTTTCTGCAAACGAATTCTGTGCTTCCCAATGTTTTGCCTTTCTCCTAGCTCTTATGTCTTTAGCTTACTCCATCCTCTGCTCCTCGGCTTCTATGCCTCTTTTACAACTGTCTTCTGGCTTACATTCCCAGTCGCGTGTGCGTATTATGGCTAGGCCTGTCAAATGCAGTAAATTACATTTAAGGAGAAATATCTGTTAACGGGAAATGTATTTTGATACATCTTTTTCTCTCAACGTGAAACAGAAATGGCAATCACAAAAAAGGTTTTTGGCGCTTTAAAAAAATCATATGATCTAGATAAGAAAAATAAAAATCCTCTGCAAAAAATAAAAATGTTAGAGATAAAAGCGGCTGTTTGTTAGTAAAAAAAAAATCCCTTCTGTGACAGTAACTTTGCTTTGAAATTCCCCAATTGATACTAGCTAACGTTGTTTATCTACCCCCGTCTCCTCCCTTCATTCATACAAACCACACCCCTTGCTTTCGCTTGTGCTTCTTGTGTGAATTAACACGTGTTGACCTAGAAAAACTGATGTACAAGGTTGTCAGTATTTAAAGTTAATAAATTAATCAGTTACTAACAATTTTAAATGGGTAAGTCGTTGGCCGTGGGGCGGGACTGCATAGAGATGAATGAGGCCGTGTTATGTTTTGTTAATAAAAACATCCCTACTTTAACATTAAAATTGCTTTGAAATACGCCAACATAGGATTTCCGATTGTAGATGTTGTTTATCTACTCCCTCTCCTCCCCCCCCCCCATCCGATTGTGTTTTGCGTGTTCGTTACCACGAGTGCCTCCAATTTTTTTTTTTTAAATAATACACCAAAATTTGTAATTTTTTATTAAGTCAATAAATTAGTTACTAACAGTCTAATTTTTAAAAAAATGACGTTTTGCAACTACGGAGGAGGCGATCATACATTTGTGACGAAGGAGGTGTGTGTTTTTAGAAATGTGACGTCACATCAAAACGTGCAACTTAAAATAAAAGTTCCACTTAAAAACTTGAATGCTTACAATTTATTTAATGGCGATTCACGTGGATTTACACGTGTATCGATTTAATAGAGTTCAACTTCACATTAAATACAAACTTAAAGGACAATAAAGTTATTTCACAAATGCTCATTTTCAAAAAGGAGGTATGGCTTTTATTGGGGGGGGGGGTGGCGGCTGCAAATCTTTGTTCTAAGGGGGTTCTAAGTTTTTGTGACAATGGCGAGGGGGGTATAAATCGGCAAAAATCACATGACGTCACTTTTAGACGTCGGCCGTGTGGTTACTGTGCGAAATAAGGTGCATGGAAGGTGGCTAGGTTGCATAGTATAGCTGTATGACGGTGAAAATTATGCGATGTTTTGAACGGGTAACCCGGGTAACCGTTCGAAATTTGGACGGGTACCCGGGTAGAATTTTTCAACAAAATTGACAGCCCTAATTATGGCTGCTTTCATTTCTCTATGGCAGAGATCTTTGAATCAAGGAAGTGGACGACCTGTCTTTCTCTTGACCGATGCTAGTTCTCGATTATTTAGGACGTCCTTGGGGATGCCACCAGGGTTCATTCTTTTTCCATGTTCTAGCCATCTCAGGCATCTTTCACTAAGCATTGAGAACATGCTTTGAGTAATGACACGCATCAGGGCCTAATTATTTGGCTATTTGTCCTGCCATTTAATGCCAAGGATGCGACGCAGGCACTTTAAGTGGAAGCTGTTCAGCTTGCTCTCGTGGGAAACATAAGTGGTCAATGTCTCGCTCCCGTTTGGCAGCGTACTGGTCACGCAAGCTCAATAAACGTACAGTTTAGTTTTTTCTCTGTTAGCTTGATGTTTTGCCAGACCCGTTTAATTAGCTTAGCCAGTGTAGCAGCTGCCTTGATAAATCTACTGTTTATTTCATCCTCGATGGACAGTGTATTGGAGACTTTGGACCCCAAGTAGGTGAAGCTGTCCACTACCTCCAAATTTCGAAGTCGATATTTATAGTTGGTGGAGAATGTATTTTGGGCCATGATGTTTGTCTTTTTCAAGCTGATTTTGCAGACCAAATTCTTTAAAGGCGTTGGAGAAGCTTGACACGAGTAGCTGCAAATAAGTTTCTCTGTGTGCTATCAATGCCTCGTCATCCGCAAATAGTAGCTGACGAATTAAGAGACATCTGTCGTTGCGACCGGCTAAATCAAAGGCTTTCGTAAGGTTCATGAAGGCAATGTATACTGGCAGCTGCTGCTCTCTGCATGTTTCCTGTAGCTGCCGTATGGAGAAACCATTTCTATCGTAGATTGGCCAGCCCGGAAACCGCACTGAGATTATGGATAAACTTGGGCTATTACAAGGCCAAATGATTTCCTACAATACTCTGTAGTGAGATGCAGCGAATAGTTGCAGTCACTTCCATTACTATTGTTTTTATAAAGTGTCACTATATTTGCATCCTTTAGGTCCTGTTCCCAACAGAAGCTCGTGCAAAGTTGGGAGTAAAGCTGTCTTTCTATCAATTCCAGGGGTTGTCCACCAACTAGGCTTTCCATTTGCACAGCTCTTCCTGTGTGGGCAAGACATCAAGTTGTTCCATGGGTGGTATAGCGGGGATGTAATCTAGAGATACGATATGCTGGAAACTGGTAACTGTTGCTTACAGTTCCAGGTAACTCTCAACCCACTCTTTAAGCTGCGCTTCCTTGTCTTTGGACTTAAGGAAAGCAACTTTTTGCAGTTGCTCTTTTGTGTGGGGGGTTTTTTTTAGCACATGGCTTTGGCATTACCCGTGACTGCAGCTGATTGTATGCTGGATTAGAGTTTAAGCCAATGGGTCTTGGCACATCGACGTGCAACTTTTTGGGAATATGTCTTGGCTGTTTGTAATGCATGCAGCGTGTCGGGCTTGTAGGAAAATGTTAATGACCCCTCGTGTACCCGAAAGGATACTTAATGGGGATCGAACCTGCTACTATTACAACTTTTTTAGTGATCATTTTGTGTTGTATTGAAAAATTTTTGGGGTGGATCTACTTTTGAGGGAGACATTATTGTAAAGGTTGGGAAGAATTTGTTTTAATTTGGGAGAAAATTTTCTCTCCTCTGGAGGGTTTATTTTAAATGGTGAGGGGAGGGGGGCACTTTTTATGAGTGCAGGATTTATTCTGCTACACGGACATCGTTTATCCGTTCGCCAAAAAAATTTGGAAATGCATTGAGTACAATCCCTTGAAGGTTTCTTGCATTTTATAACTTTAAAGTTATAACTCATTGATGGCCGGGGTCAAAAATGACCTATTTTTCTTTATACTTTCTACTATATTTGGAGAATACTTGCATCTCACATGGAAAACCGTATGTGGGCCGGAGGGGTGGATCAAGATTCCCCGGGGCCCCTTGATGCAATACAAACTGGATCTGGTCCAGATAGTGTCCATTTAAATAAAATGATTGCTAGCAGCTAATTTATTATTGTACAACAACCAAAAATAATAATAAATAGAAGATAATTTTATTTACATGAAGTTACATGAATCCACACTTCATTAATTCTTTTATTATTATATATTTTAAAGAAAACCATAGTTCTCATTGATGCAGGGGCGGATTAAGACTACACGAGGCCCCGGGCTGCAATCAAACGGGGGCCCTATCCAGCCAGCGTCCGTTAAAATGATTGTTAACAGCTAATATAAGACTGTAACTAAATATTAATAATGAAAAAAAAAACGAACACGAAGAAGTAACTGTTTGAAGTGTTCGCCGGTATGTTACAGTTGAGTGTGAAAACAAAAACTTTAAATTCAACCCGATACCGCTTGCATCACAAGCCATTACTCTATCCACACGGCCAGCGAAGCTCGTCACAACGAAGAAATTTTTAAAATATAAACAATTTAAACTATGTTCTCTAAGGGAGGCAACTAAATCCAGTTGTAGAGATAATGTTTATTAATTTATTTTATTTATTATATGTCCAAGGGTTCGTTCAAACATTTGTACACTTTTATTATAAAATATAAAAACTTTGGGGGCCTCCAAACCGTCGGGGGCCCCTGGCTTTTGCCCGTTCAGCCCCCCCCCCTTTAATCCGCCATAGCATTGATGTCTTATTTATGGATATGCGTCTAACCGATATTAGAGCTGAAGAGTGAAGAGAGCTTGGCAAGAATTACCAGCAATACCTCAATCAATCTTGAATTTTGTCTCGGGTAAAACACTGTTTGGGTGATGGCAAACTGACACTTTCTCTTTAGTTATCGTATTGAAAATTGTTTATACTCTTTCTCCACGGTCTTCTCCTTTCCTTTTTGTCCGTAGGAATCAAAATCAGAACGTTGTCGTTTAACAACATCAAGGAGAGATGTCAGCAAATGGGTAGAACAATTCAACGATAGTTCTCCCTCCTTTCTCTTAAAGGGAAAAATTCGTTTTGTGAAATGTTTCTTAAAGTGTGTTCCAAAAGTGTTTATCCCTATGGCTAATTGAGGGTTGCATTGGTAATTATAGTATCTTTGTGTCTCATGTCTAAGTTATAATTAATAGAAGAACTAAGACTAAATTAGTCATTTGTCAACTCCTCCCCTCCTTCAGTCACAATTAAGTACAATTTAATATTTTAAAAACCATAACGTCACTCATTGCAAGACGCCCCTCCCACCTGTCACAAACTGTCACACTTTCTTACACCTCCTCCCATCCTCTGGAGCGTGTTGTACTTTATGGATGGCCCCTAATGAAATGTTACAATATTATCGGGTTTTAAGATGTAACTAATGGTGTTACTCTTGTCAGTTTTTTAATATTTTTCAGTAATGAATTAGCAGCAATATTTAAAAATTTATTCTAGTTAATAAATTTTTTTTTAAAAATATTTTTTATTATTGTTATTATTATTTTTATTATTATTATTATTATTATTTTTAGATGGGTCACATACAGAAGATATCTATTTTGGTACCGGTTTTACCATATAAAGGTAGCATTTTATTTTTTTATTGGATTCATCGGTATGTTTCTCCTTAAAAAGCTTTAGATCTATGTTTTGTTTGATTCTTTAATGACACAATTGACTTCTACGTCTATGAAGCAGGATTATGTCATGAATAACTTCAAATGTGATAAACGAAACGCTTTGAACATTTAGGAAAATTAATAAAAGCAGGAGTTACAAAAAATACGAACCGCAGATTAAGAAAGCTTGAAAGTACGGGTGATAGCCAAATATCGCATAAGGAATGTGATACATTGTTTGTTTAATGACAAGAGGTAAGAAGCAAATTTAAATAGTTTTATCCCGGCATTATTTCCGGCGCGGGCTTCTTGATAATGAAAACTATTAGCCTGCGCTTTCTAACAGGCTGAGCAGCACCCTTTGATGCAGGGGGGGGGGGGGACTAAACCTATTGACTATTGTATATATGACCAAACGCATGTGGGGGCCAGGTTATGAATATAAACAAAAATGTCATCCGTCGAGACTGAATAACCGGCTTTTTTGTTACTGTATATATGATATGTAGTGATATTTTTGTACATAAAAAGGAGGAAAACGTTCTAAAGCGATTATGGAGAATTTAAAAAAAATATTATTCCATTAATAGAATGAGTAAAATTTGATAAATAACGGAAAATCTTGAGACTAATGATATGTATTTCATACTACGAAACTTGCAATAAATAGAATATGCTGAAATATAATTAGGTATAGACTCTACAGCCAAATAATTAGTGTCAGAAATGTGATGCAAAAACGGTCTTTCAATTTTATTTACACCAACGCTCCATTCATTTTTTTTCCAAGTTTGAAAAAAAATTACGTCAACGATTTTGCTATCAGACGTCGACGAATGTCGAAAACATAAAAACACATAACTAACTTTATCGGCTTTTAAAAATCAATATCCACGTTCGTAGACAATACGAAGGTCACAGATGTTTGCCAGTATTTGATGTCATCCTACGTTACACACACACACACAGTCCCATAATCCGCCAGCCCATTAATTAACAAAGATCAAAGTGAGCCACATTTAGCCGGATATTGGACATTTCAAAATTGATCTGAAATCAAAGCAAAGCAAATGCAACAATAGACCATGTTCATATTACCATTACACTCACAATGAATCCAAAAAATAAGGTAACCCCAGGGGCCATCCAAATATTACGCACGCTCAAAAAGGTTCATTTCCGTTCCCCTCTCCCTCATATACATTTTCGGGACCACCCTCCCCTATGCGCACGTAACAATTAGGTTCTCCCCACCCTCCGTTTGTAAAACTAATTTTAAGCCAGAGTCTTATCTCATCTTATATGTTACAGACGCTCCTTCTGTACAGAAGATTATTGGGTTTACTCTTTATAGTTTTTTGTAATATCATGTCTTTCGTTTTGAAATTATTAAAGAAATACAATAGAGCATTTAAAATTTATTGTTTTGAGCACTGCATCAAAATAACTGATACAATAGAACAATATAAACAGTGAAATTGCCGTCCCTTTGTTTATATATAACGGCTGAAGTACCGATGGGTGAAAGAGAAACTTCTACTAATATCAAGAAATGGAAGTATATGGCCGTCTTTAAATAACGTAACGCATCTTAAGAGAGGTGGGGGACGCATTTGTGATTTGTGACGATGTGTAACGAGCGGGAGGTGGGGATTTTAAGAATTGTGGCGTCACATCTAAACACACACCTTAAAATAAACGTTCCACTTAAATATTTGATTGCTTACGATGTGTGTTACGATATTATCTTATCTTATCTTATCTTATATGTTACAGACGCTCCTTCTGTACAGAAGATTATTGCGTCCTACGTATTTCTATGGTTTGTGTTTAGTCCTGTATTCTTACTAGAGTTTTAAAAGATGATAAAGTGGTGGCTTTCCTGGTTTCTTCAGGCAACCCATTCCACGCCCGAATACCGGACGGAAAGAAAGAAAACTTGTATGTGTTTGTTCTTGCATATGGAATAAGAAAGGTGTTTTTGTCTTTATGTCTATTTGAGGGTTGTATTAGGTTATCTTTGTGTTGTATTTCTAAATTAGAATTAATTGCCTTATGTATAATTACTAATTTACTCTTGGTTCTTCTATCCTCTAGTGTTTCAAGGTTTAATGATTTAACTAATGGTGTTACTCTTGTCAGTTTTGAATATTCTCCAGTAATGAATCTGGCAGCTCTTTTTTGGATTTGTTCTAACTTATCAATATTTTCTTTGGTGGATGGGTCCCATACTGAAGATGCATATTCTAGTATAGGTCTCACCAGGGTGAGATAGCATTTTAGTTTTATATCTTTGTTACATTTGTAAAAGTTTCTTTTTAAAAAGCCTAAGGTTTTGTTTGATTTTTTAATAACTTCATTGACATGGGGATTCCAAGATAGTTTCTCATTTATTATGACTCCTAAGTATTTCGCATCTTTAGTTTGGGTTAGTTCTTTTCCATGAATGAAATATTTTGAATTTATTTGTTTCTTTTTCTTTGTTACTCTTAGCAGTTGACATTTTTCTGGGTGGAAGGACATACTCCAGTTAGTTTCCCATTTTATTAATTCATCTAAGTCTTTTTGTAAAATTTTGCTATCTTGTTCTGACTTGATTGTTCTATAGATTATACAATCATCAGCAAATAACCTAACTTTAGTTCCTGTTGAGATATTGTTGGGTAAGTCATTTATATAAATTAAAAATAGTAAGGGACCTAGGACAGTTCCTTGTGGAACTCCTGAGTTAACCTTTATTGGTGTAGATTTAGAACCATTAATTATTACAGTTTGCTCCCTACCCAATAGGAAATCTTGGATCCAGTGATGNTAGTTCTAAAAGTACTAAGATTCACTCAGCTGAAATTTAATCATTAGTATTATCAATTGTGTTTCACATGATCTGTTCTTTCTAAAGCCATGTTGGTGTGGGCATAGGGCATTATATTTGTCAAGGTGGTTAACTATTCTGCTATATATTATGTGTTCCAGTAATTTACATGTGATACTAGTAAGTGATACAGGTCTGTAATTACCAGGGTCTGACTTATCACCTTTCTTAAAGAGCGGCGTTACATAGGCTAATTTCCAATCCTCGGGCACTTTGCCCTGGTTTAGAGAGGCTTGAAAAAGAACTACAAGGATTGGGGACAGTTCATTGCTTAATTCTTTTAATAACCTGGCAGGTAATTCATCTGGGCCAGTAGCTTTGTTTATTTTTAAGTTTTTTAGGAGTGAATGTATACCTATCTCATCTACAGTTATGTTACCTATTTCTTCCAATTTATTTAAATTTATTGAAATTTCCTTGTCGCCTGAGGCAGAAAATGATGATGCAAAATATTTGTTAAGGATATTAGCTTTATTTTCATTATCATTATAGGTTTTATTATTTGAGTCTTTTAGTGTGGCTATACCTGAAGGCTCCATTTTTTTAGATTTGATAAAGGACCATAAGTTTTTATTGAATGCAGGCCTACATTAAATAAATACTTAAATGACAAAATAGTGATTTGAAACGTGCTCATTTTCATAAAGAAAAAAACAACGCTTATATGGGCGGGGGGGGGGAGATAACGCTGTGTGTCGTATTATTGGAGGGTTGTCTAACTTTTTGAGACGACGTGTAACGAGGGCGGAGTGAGGTGGGTAAGTGACAAATATGCCAAAACCACGTGACGTCATCTATGGACGGCCCCTAGAAATCAGACCAATATATTTTAGGTACTGATTTTAGTCAAATTTCAATTACTTCCACGTAATTAAAAGATCGGAATTTCATTTGCCTTATCATTAACTTATAAAACATCATTGCATATCAGTCTTGACTCAGTCAGTCTTGAATGCCATTTGCAGCCAGAGAAGTTTACGTTACTGGGGTTAGTATTATGCAAATCAAAGGTGTTGTGCGTACGTACACATTTAGTCGATACCTCTCCCCTCTCCTTGTTCCCAACCCCCATTAATTAAACATCCCCTCCCCCTAATTTCGTTCGTAATATATAGATGGAACATATAAAAAAAATTAATTGAAGGTGATCAATCATCAATATACATAATTTTCTATGTCCTTCCGTCCGTTCGTAACGCTGATAATTTTAGAAAGCGGCGCTTTAAAAAAAAAAAATAAAATAAATAAATTAAAAAAATATATTTTAAAAAATTTTAAAAAGCCTTTTAACGGCCTTTAAAAAAATAACGGCACCAAAAAATAACACATTTCGAACATCTGCACAAAATTGTTCAATAAGGAAATAAATGAATAAAATAAAAATGCATGTTCTGTATTGTATTAATTTTTTTTTCTGATGCATATTTCTTTTCAAAATGAATAGATTTCAGCTGAAATATATTTATTTAAATTATTTTGAAAACTTAGAACACTTCTACTTCTACCCCTTTTGAAATTTAACGGGTAGTATACTAGTTTATTTTATAATTTACTACATTCTTATTTTAGTTTTAGTTTCAAAATTGTGTTTCAAT
This sequence comes from Radix auricularia, assembly GCA_002072015.1. Classification (NCBI taxonomy): domain Eukaryota; kingdom Metazoa; phylum Mollusca; class Gastropoda; family Lymnaeidae; genus Radix; species Radix auricularia. The sequence goes on along the minus strand of MUZC01000552.1, from coordinate 28,842 downwards.
TATATGTTGCAATAATTATATAATTAGATCTATACAATCTCCAAATAAGATGTAAATCTCATTATTTTTATTATGACATTTTTAAATATATTTTTATTGGGCGAAATAATATAATTTAACGCAAAAAGAAAATGATTGCAAGGCTGCTTATTAACTTATGAGACTTATGAAATAACATTATAGAAGTAGAAGGGTCTCTTGGTATTCCAGTACCAACAGCTCTCTACAAAATATAAGTACTCCAACCAATCAGTCAATCAGATAAAAGAAACACTTAAAAGCTATTGATATAAGCTTTTAAAATTTCCCAAATGCCCTTGTCCTCATGGTTGAGACTTAGGACACTAACTTAGGTTGGAGAACTGAATGTATCAGAACAAGCCGGGGTTCTATTATCAGTTGTGCCGATTGTATTTTTTTTTTTTTCTTTCTTACAAAATTTGTTTTAATCATCTATACATTTTTAATTATGAGGTTAGGTTGAGTGTTTACTGAACCTGGGACTAAAACTAATGAAATCAAGTTCACATTATTATAATCAAAATTTAATTAGAACTGTTAGTTTTAGGGCTAAGGTTAGGTTTAGTGGTCTATTTTTACATTAAAATAGAAAAAAAATATGTGGATTAATTTTGATTAAATTAAAACTAAAGAAATCAATTTAAATTAATATTCTTGTAATTACAATTTAATTAGAGGTTTTAGGGTTAGGTTCAGTTGTCTATTTTTACATTAAAATAGGGGGGGGGAATAGGGACTACAACTAAGGAAATCAATTCAACATTTTCATTATTACAATTTAAAGAGAGTTTTTAGTTTTAGGTTCAGGGTACTGAGTACCAATAGCCGAAGCCTTACAGAATACGGACTCGTAAATAGTAGAAGGACGTGTTTTTATCACATGACTTTCGCTTCCGCTTTATTTGAAATGGCGGGGTAAATAAATAGAAAACTCGAATTTTTCAATAATTTGGTCGGAAGCAAAATTACGTAAGAAGTTCTTTATACCAAATGCATCTTAATGAAACTGTTAGTTCTAAAAGTACTAAGATTCACTCAGCTGAAATTTAATCATTAGTATTAGGATCGGATAGGAAAATATTTGTGATCATATTCGTATTTCAACGAAATGAATCATTCATGAATGGAATGAACAATCAGGTATCACTAGTATCTGTAGCGCTAGTCAGGAAACTAGTGCTACGACATGTCGTAACAGCAGACGATCCGGTCAGATGTTGCTAGCGTTACGACAAGATTGTCGTAACAGCAGACGAACAGGTCGGATGTTGCTAGCGTTACGACATGTCATGTCGTAACGCTAGTCAGGAAACTAGTGCTACGACATACGCAACTTCTGCTACGACTAGTTTTAGTCACTCTTTGCAGTAAACACCTGGAACTGGAAAGAATTAAATCTTAAGAAACTCTTCTGTAAATTGTAAACGCATAAATATATTAAAATACGACATTATTTGTGTGTGTAGTGTATTAATTCTAAAATCTAAATTTATTTAAATAAATTTTTTAAATAGATTTTGATTTAATTTTAGTATTGGTCTACCGATTATAAGTATATCAGCCGATTTTGCTATACTATAGTGTACTTGTGTAAGTGATGCCGATAAATTAAAATTTAGAGTATACCGTAAAGCCTAAAGCCGTAAATGAAAATCCGCATGCAACTGATTCGCGCACAATCGCAAGAATGTAGGCCTAAAATAATTGGTTTCGTGTGGAATAATAAAATGTGCCGTGTGCAGACTTTTCACAGGAAACCATTCCATTCATCCTTCTACATCATTTTCACTCTATTACTAATACTATTACTATTGAGGGGGGGGCAGGTAATAACAACCGCACAGGCCTCCTCGTTAACTCGCCTTTTTTCCCCATTACTTCGTGCTGCTGTTTGTGTCCGTTTTCTCAGCNCCCCCCCCCCCCCGCCTCTCTTTGCACTATTTATGACGAGCAAGTCTGCGGGGCATGATACGCTATGCCTCCTTCGTCTGACAATGGCTTCAAATCCCCCCCACGCTTGTGTTCAGCACTTTTTAGCGATGCCTTCAATTCAGAGAATTTTTGAAAAATATCTTTCAAACAAATTTAGTAACAGTAACAGTGATGGTTTATAGTCATTTTTTAAACTCTTGCCTCACCTTTTTCGTTGGTGGGCACCGACTGAGTGTCAACTCGCGAATCAAAAAGAAAAAAATAATATCATAATTAAATACAGTTTTAGTCGTAACTGTAAGTAAGCACATAACACATTTTTACGACTGTCGTAGCAGCAGACGACCTGACCGGTTGTCGTAACGCTAGCCAAGCATATGTGGTTTGGCTAATGTTACGACTAGTCTAAAATCTAAATATTTTTTATTTCAACAGATTTAGTCAACGTATCTGCTTTTCAGAATAATAACAAAAATTATTAGCATACTCATTATGATTTTTTTTTTTTAAATAATAAATGAAATTTAAAAAAAAAAAAAAAACATGACGGCAGCGGGATTCGATCCCCGGCAGCGGGATTCGATCCCGCTATCAATAGTGTCACATCATTGCAGAGCAACCGGATTATCACATGATCTAGCGAAGCTGATGAGAAATAGTAATTTTTTAAAATTATAACTGTTTTTCATTTAATTGCTCAATCTAGATTTTCTTTTAAACCTTTAAAATTCATTAATAAGCTTATCTAGTGATCATGATATTTCATTATGAGATTATGGTTTAGTATTTAAGTATTAGTAATAGCATATTTGAAAATACAGAAAATTGTTTACGACATGTCGTAACTTGTCGTAACGGCAGACAACCCGGTCGGATGTTGCTGGCGTTACGACATGTCGTAGCACCAGCCACATCCGCGCGGGTTGTCTGCCGTTACTTTGTCGTAGCAGTAGACACTCCGTTTATGATAACTGAAGTCAAAAAATAGTCTAGTAAGTTGATGATAATTTGGTAATCAAGGAGTTAATGTTCGGAACTTATATTTATCGGAGTGTCTACTGCTACGACTACGACAAAGTAACGGCAGACAACCCGCGCGGATGTGGCTGGTGCTACGACATGTCTTAGTCTTAACGCCAGCAACATCCGCCCGGGTTGTCTGCCGTTACGACATGTCGTAAACAATTTTCTGTATTTCAATTATGTTATTACTATTACTAGTACTAGTAATACTTAAATACTAAACTGAGACTAAACCATAATTCTCATAATGTAATATCATGATCTTATAATAAGCTTATTAATGAAGGTAATCCTGCAGATTTTACTCGTATATTATTTTAGAGTGAAATTTAATTTTCTCGTGAGAACTTACGGTAACGTTTTTAATTTATTAAATGCATTATTATATGTTGTATTTCAGCTGTTAGAGTACTAATTTATGTGTGTCTTTTTAATTTCTACTAAAGCATTTTTTTGGCTCTATATAATACATAATCGGTCACAAAACGTCTATTTTGTTTATCTAGGAAACTGCTTGCCAGATGTTTTTTACCTGGGTCGACCCATGCTAAAATAAATTTTCTGACTGAAAATGTTTTATAAAAAGTACTTGTTAAGAAATTAACGAAACAATAAATTTTAGTTTATAACTTTAAAATATAACATTTCATGGAGTCATTCATTCATTCATTAAATTAATAACTGTAAAGATTAAAATGTGTTTGTGTCAACGAAGAAAGGGAGATGTTATTAAAAAAAGTTGTAATGGCAAATTAGGGGCCGTCCATAAATGATTGGCGGATCTAGGTCCTCACTGGGCCACAGATATCGAGGAGCATCGGCAACTCCGAAAGAGTCTTGGCTGATTATTGGAAACACAAAGTACAACACTGGACGTTGGAAGTGGAAGTATTCACCAACACTCGATTCATTTCAAACAAGTTTAATCAATCTCAATATATCCATGACCATAAAGTTTACAAAGTTTTAATAACTTTCACATCGTTCAAACGTCCCTCACGACCCAGTCAGTCCCTATTCTTCATGTGTATTCTGCTCAGCTTTCCCTTTCACCCCACACCGCACTATTTGTAGCCCTTCTACCTTCATGAATTCATGACTGACTAAAAGTCCCTCTATTGCTCTTATCTTAAGTCACTATCTGACTAGAGCTCAAAGGGGCCGTCCATAAATGACATCACACACCTAACAAAAAAAAGGGGGGGTCCACACATTTGTGACATGGGGGAGAGGGGGGTAAAAATCAGCCAAAGTCGCTTGACGTCATTTATTTTATGGACGGCCCCACAACAAAAACGGTACATATAAGATCAGAGATTCTCAAGCAACAACATCCACGGTATCTGACCGACCGTGACAATAACTTTACGCTTCTAGCCTCTCTAGGGGAGTGGGGGTCACACATTTGTGACATGCATGATGAGGGAGGGGTATTTCAGAAATTTGACGTCATATCAAAGCATGCAGCTTAAGATAAAAATTCCGCCCAAAAACTTGATTGCTTACAATTTATTAAATGGCGTTTTACATTGCTTCACGCCTGAAACGATGTTAGAGAGCAGCCGTACACTTAATGAATCCTTTTTGTCTTTATTTTCTTCAAATTGATTTGAAGCATGCTCTTTTTCAAATAGAAAATACGGCTTTTATGGAAAGGGGGAGGGTGGGTAAAGCTTTGTGACGTCATATTGGAGGTGTTCTAATTTATTATTTTTTTTTAAAGATGTGTGACGAGAGGATGGAAGGGGTGAAAAATCTACCAAAATCGGGTGACTTCATTAATGAACTGGCCTCTTAGCAGCCTTTTATTTACTACTAGATACAACCTGCTGGGTAGCATACGCCGTATATTATATTCAAATGTAAAACTTAATTGTATCAAATAAATTCCCCCAGAAATATGATTCCACCGAGTCGTATTAAGTTAAAATCCCAGCTTAATCCTTTTCAATTTTGTTTTTAGACAATTATCAGGCTTTTAAAACTTACTAGATTCATTTTTGAATGGAGCTTCGCCCCAGACCTTAGTTAGGTGGGAAGGAGGTTTCCAATGATCCCCCAAACCGCCCAATTGTGTGGGCAGGACTTGCGCATTCGGGGGTAACGTCTACATAAAAATTTATATTTTGGTGTAATGGGCATAAAAGTTCGCCGACCCCTAATGAAGGCTGCTTTAAGCTTGATTTAGTAATGCCGATGTGCACGAAAGCAGAGGAACATTCGCTTAGCAAGCTGTCTGGGACCCAAATATTTCTGGCCTTGGGCTAGGGAGGGGGGATATTTACTAGGTTGTATTACTATTTGTGTGTGCTCGTCCGTCGAGTCGACAAGGACCTCTTTAGTCATATGAGGGTTGCTGGGACCGGTTTTGCCTACGTGTGCGCAGACTCGGCGGATCCTGGCACTGAAGGTTCGGGAACAGAAAGGACATGGGATGAGTGGGACATTAGCAGAAGGGTTGGCAGCACGGGCCTGAAGCGGTGATCCTATTTGCCTCGCATGTCTTGGCACCTTCGTGGATTGATTGGTGCCAGGTTGACAGGTTCATTGCAGCCATTTCCCTCGTGTCTGGGTTGATGGCAAACACTTTCAATTAGTCTTTCAATGTGTCTTCGAAACTTTTCTTTTGTCCACCATGCATGGGACCGCTGAGCATACAGAAGCTTGTCATAGAAGAGTCTCTTTGGTAGTCTCTGGCATTTGAGCTAAGTGCCCTGCCTAGCGAAGCTGTGATTGCATCAGGAGGGTGAAGACGCTGGGGACACCTGCTTTGGTCAGTACCCCTGTGTCTTGACTCATAGAGGTGAGCAGTGCATTCCTGAAGAGGGCTGCTCAGTCATCCAGGTGGCTGCCGGACTCCACCTCTGCTCCGTGTCGGTGAAGAACGATCCAATTCCCTGGGCCGCCTGTGTGTGGGGTTGCAGCTACGGCTCCCAATGTACCCACACCTGCCGCTTCGTAGCTTGCTTGTCGCCACATGAGTTGATGGTGAGTGATAGGATGGATGATTAAAAAAAGTGACTTGCGCGATGAATTGGATTTAAGTGAGAAAGAGTTCTTCGATCTCACTCTCTCGCCCGAGACCATCATGATCCAGCGGCAGGACAGAGTAGAGACGCTGGTGACGGAGACGGTTGCGGTGGAAGGCAATTATCTCATTATGTCCTGTGTGCCTAGTGGTTCCCATGCTCCGTCCATCGAGTCCAGTCTTCATATGCATGGGTAGACATACCTAGATCACTAAGGGTTTGAGACCCGACGGCTACCCTCACCAGGTTTAGCCAGGCAGTCGAGGCTGTTGCCTGGGGTGTGGCCACTGCGCACGCCAGTTTCTAGGAGGCACTGGTGAGAGTTGAGTGTCCAAGTGGGGACCAAGGGTGGGAGAACTACCTCCTGCCCTAGAGAGTATGACCATACACCCCATTATTATTTGTAATGATAAATGAAAGACGACAGACATTTCTGCAAGGCATCCTATATAATAAAATGCAATTTTCTGTGCGGTCATCGTTAGCGATTGGTCCCTCAAACTCCTAAAGACTCCCGAAGGCTGTCAGAAAAAAAAATCATATTGAACAAGTTTAGGCGGACGTTCTAGTTCTAAGCCAGTTTGTTTTTATGCAGTTTTTTTTTCAAGACTTTATTTTCAAAAATAATTTATTTGTCAAACAAAGGTGCGCACATTTTCGTGTACGCATATTATATTTTTTAACTGGAACTCTTGAAAGTAATTCAAAAATACTTATTTAGAAGAACTTAATTAATCTAAGTATTAAAAAAACTTAATTTTTATTGATCATACTTTAATTCATTTAAAGATCTGTAAATGATTTTGTTTAAATATAATGTAAATTAAATGCAAGATTTTTTAAAGAATAAAAATAATTTCTTAAAATTGTTATTGTTAGTATCAAAGTATCAATTTTCAGTTTTCATGTGAAATATTTTCTCATTTGTTCTTTATATACCTTCAGCATTTTAATTTTAATGTAGATTTATTGATTATTGCTAATTACAATGTAAATAAATAAACTACTGAAAAATTTAATATTTTGTTTCGCTACTAGTTGTTTGATTCTTATTTTGTTTGTTTGTAAGTGAGAAATTCCATTTGGTATTTCATTGAGACAATCCGGCAAGTTCAGTGATAAATAAATAAAATGGTTGCATCACGCTGAGACTATTTACTGTTGAGAGTCGAAAAATGCCTTAGAAATTAAAAAGACTCCTAAGTTAGTGCTGTAATAGCTGAAATACAACATATAATAATATTTAATAATGCATTTAATAAATTAAAAACGTAAGATTTTACGAGAAAATTAAATTTTGCTCTAAAATAATATACGAGTAAAATCTGCAGGATTACCTTAATGAATTTTAAAGGATTTAAAAAAATCTAGATTGAGCCATTAAATGAAAAACAGTTATAAATTTAAAAAATTAAACTTTCTCAGCAGCTTCGCTAGATAAAATGATAGTAAGGTTGCTTCGGAAATGATTTACTACTATTGATAGCGGTATCGAATCCCGCTGCCGTCATGTTTTTTTTTTAAATTTCATTATTATTATTATTATTTTAAAAAAGAAAATAATAATGAGTATGCTGATAATTTTTGTTATTCTTCTGAAAAGCAGATACGTTAAAAAAATCTGTTAAAATAAAAATATTTAGATTTTAGACATGTCGTAACGCTAGCAACATCCTACCGGGTCATCTGCTGCTACGACAGTCGTAAAAATGTGATATGTGCTTACTTACAGTTACGACTAAAGCGGTATTTAATTATGCTAATACTACTTTTTTTTTTTTTTTTGATTCGTGAGTTGACACTCAGTCGGCATCATCAACAAAAAAGCTGAGGCGTGAATTTAAAAAATGACTATAAACCGTCACTGTTACTTAATTGTTGGAAGATATTTTTGAAAAATTCTCTGAATTGAAGGCATCGAGAAAAAGTGCTGAATGCAAGCGGGGGAAGCGGGATTTGAAGCCATTGTCAGACGAAGGAGGCATAGTGCATCATGCGCCGCAGACTTGCTTGTCATAAATAGTACAAAGAGAGGCGGGGGGGCTGAGAAAACGGACAATAACAGCAGCACAAAGTAATTTGGAAAAAAAGGCGAGTAAACGAGGAATCCTGTGCAGTTGTTATTACCTGCCCACCTCAATAGTCATAGTATTAGTAATAGAGTGAAAATGAGGTAGAAGGATGAATGGAATGGTTTCCTGTGACAAGTCTGAACAAGTGAACAAGGCACATTTTATTATTCCACACGAAACGAATTATTTTACATTCTTGCTATTGTGCGCGAATCGTTGCTTGAGGATTTTCATTTACGGCTTTAGGCTTTACGGTATACTAAATTTTAATGCATCGGCATCACTTACACAAGTATACTATAGTATAGCAAAATCGACTGATATATTTATAAATAATTTATTTAAATAAATTTAGATTTTAGAATTGATACACACACAAATAATGTCGTATTATAATATATATACGTATGCAATATAAAGAAGATTTTGTTAAGATTTAATTCTTTCCAGGTGTCTACTGCAAAGAGTGACTAAAACTAGTCGTAGCAGAAGTTGCGTATGTCGTAGCACCAGTTTCCTGATTAGCACTACGACATGTCGTAACGCTAGCAACATCTGACCGGGTTGTCTGCTGCTACGACAAAATTGTCGTAGCACTAGCCACATTCTATTTATAATTTTACCCAAGTGGCTACTGCAAAGAGTGGCGTATACCACGAGTATGTCGTAAAGCTAGCAACATCCCGCCGGATCGTCTGCTGTTACGACACGTCGTAGCACTAGTTTCCTGACTAGCGCTACGACATGTCGTAATGCTAGCAACATCCGGCTGGGTCGTCTGCTGCTACGACAAACGCTAGCCACATCCTTTAATATAATATCTTAACAAACTCATCTTTATATTTTATATGCATATTTAATATGACATTCATTATAGATCTTGGCTTATTTTTGTGTGTATTAGTGTATTGATTCTAAAATCTAAATATACTTAAATAGAATTTAATATTGATCTACTGATTATATCAGCCCATTTTGCTATACTTGTGTAAATGATGCTGATGCCAAGTATTAAAATTTAGTATACCTTAAATGCCTTAAATGAAAATACTCTAGAAGCAAGGAGGCTAAAGACTAAAGAGGCACGCAGAAACTCCTAAAACAATTCATTACGTGTGGAATGATAAAATTTACCTTTAACTATTGGTTAAAATTAATATTTATAAGTCAAAATTGAATGTTTAAAAGGAGTTCCTAATGTTTTTTGTACATTTTTTAAAAGGGGCAGTTTGTTTTGGCATGAGTCATAAGTAGGACATAATCTGGAACTTGTAAACTAGTAAATTTAAGTAAATCGTAAATATTAACATATCAGAATTAATTAATATCAGTAACAGAAACTTTGTTTCTGCAAAAATATAACGGCAATATCCAGCAAAAATGCATATCGTATATGGGTAGACTCCTAAGATTTAATCAACCACTCCGGTTTTCAGAATAAGAACAAAAATTACACTCAAAATTGGACGGCAGTGGGATTGGATCCCACTAGCGATTTATCATCAAGCACATGAAACTATCACTTGGTCTAGCGATGCTCATGTCAGATTCTGATTTTTAAAATTTATTAATGTATATCATTAAGTGTATACCAATCAAGTTTTTTTTTTTTTTACCTTTAAAATTCATTAATCAGCTTACATAGTAATCATGAAATTTGATTATGTGAACTATAGTTTAGTATTAAAGTATTAGTATTATCATAACTAAAATACAGCATATATTATATATTATACGACCAGCAACAGACAACTGAAGGGGATGTTGCTAGTGTTATGAAATGTCATAGCACTTGCAAGGTCTTGTTGAGTTGTCTGCCGTTACCTTGTCGTAGCACCAGAAACTTCGTTCTTTTTGTTGAAAATGGGATGGTTCTTATCATTAATTTTAAGTCATTTAAATGCATTAATTAATCATTAAGTAAATTTAAGTATGATTTAAGACTTAAAACAATAGTCAAAAGGGGGGAAATACTAAACTTAAAATTAAATATTAAACTTAAACTAAATTAAGATTCAGTTTAAGTCTAAAGCTAAAGCACTAAGACTGGGTAGTACCACATCTGCCTTGGTATTGCAAATTTGCGAAATTCCAGTCGTTATTTATTCAAAAGTTAACATTTAATTTACATTAATTGTTAACAGCCATTAAGAATGTAAATTTTGTGTTAAAAATGTCAACAATTTTTATGGGGCCATTTTGAAAGGTCACACACAAACACAGATATTGTATTATTATTATAAAAAATTACTGTGAGGTCATTCTAACTGCTGTGCATTTTTTTGTTGCGGCTTAAAGGGAACATTGGCAGTTGTGCAGATATCTCAGACATCATTAAGCAGTTGCAGTGCGGTAAATTTGTATAAGATAATATAATATTTGTGTTTGTGGAGGGTGTAAAATTTTACATAAACTAATGGATGCTGTGCACATTGGTATGAACCACCAATGCTTAGAGGGAACAGTGGTGGGTAATACTAACTGCTCTGCATTAATTTAAAAAATAACAAACAACTGAACTGAACAACAAATATGATGAAATAATGTGACTACATAACAATGTTGTGTTAGTAAATGTAATCATTTGTAATTCACTCTTTTAATATGTCAGTAACTCCTGTGGTAAGGGCTCATACTTTGTTGGAATTTGTGATATCTATTTGTCTTGTCTTAGCTATACAGACACTCCTATTACATAGTAAGGTTATGAAAGTGTCTGAAATGTGAACATTAACTTTAAATCATGCTACTATAAGCATAAGGAGATTTAAGACAGCTAACAAAAGAATGTTTTTTTATATGTTAACTAATAGAGACAATATATTACTTAATGGCTTATTCTCCATCATTATTTATTAAGCATCATTGTTTTTATTTGTTTATTTCATAGCATAATGAATCAAATTTGAAATTACCACACAACTAAATCAGCACACATGGAGCAGTATAGACAACCATTTGTGGAGGGGTGGGAGTTTGTTCAAACTCTGGGTGAAGGTGCTTATGGAGAGTAAGTTAAATATATATCATGTTTCTATTTTGATCAAAAATCACTTTGAGTAGAAAATGTACCCCAAAGACCAATTTTTAAAAAAATGGTTTTATCATTAGTGTGCTCCAGGTTTTCTAGTTGAACTTTTCATATGTTGGTAAATTTTAAGAACATTTTAAGGGTATGAGAATCACTGGTCTTATAAATGTGGTACATTATAGTGTAGTATTGTGGGTCACACCAAGACACACGGGATGAAAAAGGAAGGAGTGAGAGAAGAATGGAAGCAAGTTTAGTCTGTTATATACTCTGTTGAGATAAAATAAACTGATTGATAATTGTGACTTGCAATTTTTTAATACCATTAAACAAGAGCTAACATATCCAGAACCCAGTACCCAACACTAGCTCAAGATTCTCAAACTGGTAGTTGAACCACTTAATTTCTTTTTTAGTCAATTTAATAAAATCATTTCTAATTGTTGATTATTTGGTCTTAAGACTTTAAAAATGTGTAGTTGATAGTTTATAAACTAATTTCATCAGGAATAATTTTCATAATTTATTATCCACTACTACAAACAGCAGTGATCTAGGTGAACATACACATTTTAGTTTTATGATTTTTTAATTATTTTTTTAAGCTCACTTATTGTTTCAGTAAAAAAAATTATAAATTAAATTAATGAAAAATATATCGCAATGAGTGGCAATGACACATAAACATTGTTAACTTAAAGGTTTTCCCACTGCCCTGGCGTATAATGCTTGTTGTTTTTGTTTAAACAATTTTTTTTTTTATTACAAAAAAATGTCCTAATTTATTCAGCTCACAAGACGTGCTAACAACACCTGTATCACATAGCATTTGTAGTTAATCACTAATAAATATTTTTGTATTAAAATGTCTTCTTCTTCTTTCTCAATATTGAATATTGAGTTTTGCGTGCCACAAGTTTTTTGCGTCAATTTGTCCGACTTCAGCCTGCTGTATTTTCTGGATATGCTTCCATAGCCTTTGGTCAGCCAAGACCATCTGCAAGGCAGCAGTTGTTTTTTGGCAAGTGATGCAGCGTTCACATGCCACGGCTAGGGGTTCCATGCATTACCCCGCCGCTTTTCACCCATTTGGAGCTGGGTGGAACTCGGGGACGCCCTAGGCCCCGGGAACAAGTCCTTGGCTTCCCATAGATTTGAACTCGTGACCATCGGAACGACAGTCGAGCGCGCTTGTCACTCGGCCATGGCGGCCCCGTATTAAAATGTAATGTAGCATATTTACCTAAATTTTCAACTTTAAAAAAAAAATAATAATTTAAAGGCTCACAATCAATGCTTTGACAATTTCGGCACCTGTAGATAAATAAATTGACTAACAACAAAGCTTAGACATCACCAATTCTTTAATTAATTATGCAACTAAAATGCAATTAAAATTGACAGCGTCAAGGATTCTAGTTGTCAAAAAATAATTAACACTACAAATGTTATAAATTGTTTGTTTATAATATTTGTGCATGTGTGAATTTATATTAAGATGTGGTAATTTTAGATAAACAGGAAGGGTTTTTACAAAATGGCCATAAAGTTTTTCCCACCCATAATTAAAAATCAAACTTAGACTATATAAGGGCAAAAATTATTTTTTTAAAATAAGACACGCTGAACTTTAAGTTAAATTTTTTTGTGAAAATTAAAACTTATGACTTTTGATAAAAGAACCATTTCATGGATGATATTATTATAGTCTGTACAAGCCTTAATAATTAATAATAGTATTTGTGGATTGGCTATTTCATCTTTACTCATTAAATAATGTAAATTTTTATTTCTTTTTTAAAACAGAGTTAAACTAGCTGTGTGTCGAGCCACTATGGAATGTGTGGCAGTAAAGATAATACATCTGACAAACGCTTCTGTTGAAGAAAATGTGCGGAAGGAGGTTAGGAAACACCTTCCAATACCTCAGTGGCATCACTAAGGGGGTGCTGTGGGGGCATGCCGCCAGAGTGACACCATCAGGGGGGTGACACCAGAATGTAAAATTCTATCTATTCCCGTTATTTGGCACTGGAAAACTCAGAGGAGTTTTATGGGTTAAATCGTGAGGGGGTGACACCATGAGCTACCGCCCCTGGCGACACCGACCCTAGTGACGCCTCTGCAATACCTTTTAAGTATATTAAAATTAATTAAAATATTTAGAATTGAATAAAACTATTGAAAAGGCTAAATAGAAGAAAGGACAAATCAATAATTAAAAGAATACATCTAAGAAATTTAGGAATTCAGTTTGGAAAACAAGGTAGCTTGAGATCTGCTAATGTATATATAATCTGTTATAACAGTGTCGTGAATTTTTTTTTATTCGTGGTTATCGCTTCTTAAATGCTAATAGTAAACAGTTAGTAATTTACTATTGATAAAAATAATTCCACAAAAAAAGTTGCAGAATTTTTACAATTAGTTTGTAGTTTGTTGATTTTTTAAGAACACTATCCAAAATTTATTAAAACAAAATACATAAACCAATTGTGTAATTAAAAAATAAGTGGAAGCTTTTTAAATTAACTAATAGAAAAGTTACGTTTGGGCTATTGCCTTCGTCAGTTCATATAACTACGCTTAAAACAGATATTAAAGTTATATTTAAATTATCTAAGACATTCATTATGAGGACTTAAAGTTAAAAAGAAAGAGAAATAAAATGACACAGGATATAAGAAAAGGGATGAAGTATCAAAAGTAACATTGAAAACCACAACAGGAAGTTATTTTTTTTACAATTGAAGTATCTTAGTCTTCTAGGGAAACTATTTTTAAATAGAAAATGGTTATATTTTGGAAACAAAACTTATTGAAATGATAAATCTTTTTACAGATTTGCATACATAAGATGTTGGACCATAAAAATATTATTAAATTCTATGGATATCGCCATGCCACGGGGATTGAGTATTTGTTTCTAAAGTATGCTAGTGGAGGAGAGCTTTTTGATAGGATTGGTAAGATTGTTTTATTTTCTTAATTTGTGTGCATAATATGTCCAGGGCCTCTTAATATTTAGCACTAGAGGAAAAAAAGATTTTTTGAAAGAAAAACAAAGAATATGGCTATCTTTGCATGTTTTTAAAGTGGTAATAATTAATTGATTTGATGTCATGTATGATTGAGTCTGGATAATCTTAGGTGGATATTTAAACATTCATACAATTTTTCCTATCATTTAAATTCTATAATTTATGTCCATTTTTTTCCAAGAATACTTTTAATTGATTGTAAATAGTTACAATATTTTAAAGTCTTTGTTGTTCATTTTTTAAGGTTAATAACTGTTAAACCAGTCCCGTTTAATCAGGACCGGTTAATTGTAACTTCATTTAGTCAGTATTAGCTGATTACTGGGTGTTATTTTTGTGTTGTCTTACATCAGAGTACCAGAGCCAATATGCAAGCGATTGCGACATCAAAGCATTTTCTTAATAATCCGATCAATAAATAATATAAAAATACATGTCATCACTGTTAGTGGCGTTCTACCAGTGAACGATTTTTAATATTTTTTATTTGCTTTGTTGCGGAAGTATAGTACCAGAAGTAATAATACAAGGCGCTAATATCAAAATGGGAATATCGGTCAAGGCCGCAAGTGTTACTATTTATATTACAAGAGGTCAAATTTAATTTCAGTTTTATATCAACAGTTTCCAGCTAAGTATGTGCACGTCAAAGGCATTAGACTTAAAATTACCTAGTTGATATCAAATTTTACTATTTTTAAAAAATTTGTGCGTTGTAAAAGGACCACAGCACATGACGGCTGAACATAAGCTAGAAGTTTCCTCATGTGACCTTTGGTATCACCATCGAATGTCGCAAGGCCAAATTTTGATGCGCCCTCTTGTTGTTTTTTTTTAATTAAGGAAAATTACAGAACAGACAGTAAAATACGCTTTTTTTAATGGTCAAAAGTTCCGCAAACACAAACTGACTTGAGAGCATAAAATGCCTTTTTAATACTTTTATTACATACAAATTAAAAGTTCAATATCTTTACGATTTACTTCTGTGTTGGGGATTTCTTTTTTTTAAATTGTTTAAATTTTTTAAAAATTCTCTTGTTTTGACGGCAAAACTAAAGTTGGTATATCACATGCGTTGTGATGTCAAATCAGACGACTGACGGTAGGAGAAAATTTCATCCATTCCCTTGTTGGTGCTCAAGGCATAGTAAAAATATCGACCGACGTTTAACTGGTCTTCAAACTCAAGCAGTCTTAACAACCTTATTTTGTGTGATACTCAAAATCATTTTAAAGGCTGAAATCCCAGTGCAGCACATAAGTTTTGGTGTTCCTTAAAACATTTTCTGCAAACTAATTTTCCTAAAATTTTCTTATGTCTTTATTTCCAGAACCTGATAGAGGTATGAAGTTAAGAGACGCACTCAAATATTTTCATCAGCTGATTGAGGGGGTGGTATGTATTTTAAAGGTTAAAATAATTATATAAATAACAAACATTTTAAAGTTATGAGATAAACCAATTTTAGTAAAAGCGATATAAAAAAATGGTTATATTAATATTTAAAGAGTCTAAAATTGTATCTTTTATCAGGAATATTTACACAGTCGTGGTGTTTGCCATCGTGACTTAAAGCCTGAAAATTTACTGTTAGATGAAAATGGTAAGTTTTGTTAGCGAAAAAATTATTTAAAAATTATAGCATCTAGTGGTATTTAAATGATAAAGTTTTGAAAATTATTAACTCCTGCAAAAAGTCAAGCAATATCATTGATTTGTCCAATATACTACTAGAGAAATGTCATTATAGTGAATCTTATTTATATATAATTGCTACTGCAGCAGGGTGAATCTCTCTGGTCAGTCTATAGCATTTGAAACGGTCATGTGCGCCTGTGATGGAGTAAAGTTTAGACATATGACACAAGGGCGATTAAAGGTGGAAAAAATGCAAATCTTGTTTTAGTCTCTGTTTTCATTATCATTGATAAATTCAGACACACGATTTTCACATTTTCAGGATTTAGTGACACTTAAGTCAAGCTGTTTCTTTTAAAACTGATTTATGTTTTGAAATTAATTAAGAAATCACATTAGGTAAATATTCTGTGACCAGCATGTTACTTTTATTTTATTTTTGTATTATTTTTTAAAAAATATTTTTTTTTATGTTTCATACGCTCCTGCTAGTGCTATACAGAAGATTTTTTTTATTCATTTGACTTTTTGTTTTTGTTATAGATGTACTTCAAATCACAGATTTTGGCATGGCAACAGTCTTTAGATACAAAGGTGTTGAAAGAGAAGTCAGTCGTATGTGTGGCACGAAGCCATACACAGCACCTGAAGTATTAAAGGGTGCACCCTACAGAGCTGAACCAGCTGATGTTTGGTCGTGTGCAATCATTCTGGTCACTCTGCTAGCTGGAGGTGAGATAGATCAAATTTTCCATTAGGTTTTCAGTGTGGTGCCTTCTTTAGTAGGTTATTAACGGTGAAATGGTACTATTAAATCTGGACTGGTTAACACTACCTTCAATTCATCTATATTAACATATACACAGAGTTATTATGATTAAAGCCCAATCTTAAAACAGCCATTAAATTTTCCATTTTAATATATAATCCTGGTTAGTTGACACAATGGGGTGAGTGTTACTTATCTTGCTATATTCTCTTGTTAGATTTCAGAACTTAAGGAAAAATATCTCACTAATATCACTAATCGATATGTAACCGCTGTTTTTTTTTTTTTTGGGCATGTTTAATTGGTTTCAATATACTTAATCCATAGAGAAAAAATTTCAGTTAACATTTAAAGCCCCATAAGGTTTTCTGCAAACTTCCACCACAAGTCTTGTGATTAACTGGTTAGGAATTTTTGAAAATTGCTAAATATATGTGGGTTGCTGCATGATATAGAAATGTCAGTGAATGCTTGGTATATGATATTAGGATGTAACACTACCAATTTTGGTTATATTTCGAAATAATTAGAATTGCCCTGGGATGTTCCTATAACAAGAGACAGGTTATACAGGCAGTGGCGAGAACGATGCATTACTAAAGAGCCATGGAAGAAAATGGATACCCTGGCTTTGTGTGAGTTTTTTTTTTTTTATTTAAAGTATTTTTATTTGTTTAATCATCCTCAAATAAATTTTATATTTTAGATCTTTTGGCATACTGTTTTTATGGCTTGTCCGTTTATTGCCTAGACAGGGGTCAGCAAACTTTTTTGCCCATTACCCCAAATATAAAATTTTATGTAGCCATTAGCCCCGAAGGCATGAGGTCCTGCCCAAACCCCTTGTGGGTTTTGGCAGTGTTGTGCAAAGCCAGTCTTTCAAGATAAGTTGGCGTGGTGACAAATGCAAAGGCTTTCAAGGCAGATCTAAAACTTTAAAGTAACTTTTGCATGTTTCTTATTGATGCTATGAACAACAATATGATGTGTCGAAGCAAAGATAATCTCAAATTAAGGTTTAAAATTTATTTTTGAGCCTTCTCATTGTCAACGTCTGCAATTGTTCCAAAGGCATAGACCACCTAAGAGAGTTCTTCAGGCATCCTTATCCTATGCCAGCATCTTCCAGTTATGGCCAAGTTTCTTGAGGTCTGCCTCCAACTCTTGGCACCAACTGTTTCTTGGATGACCTCTTTTCCACTTGAATGTTCCAGCTCATGGCTTGACTTGTTGTGTTGGAGGCATGTTTTCTTGGTATATTGGCAATCCATCACCTTTTCGTCTGGGGAATCTCTTGACCGTTGCCACAATTCCAGGTTGCTGATTTTGTCTGGCCAGTGAATCCAGAGAATCCTTCTAAAACTATTGTTAAAAAAGTTTTGAATTCTGGTCAGGTTTTCACCATGGTTCTTCATGTCTTGGCTCCTTATAGCAGCACAGGCATTGAAGATCCTTATTTTAAATTGCTGCGTAGGTTTCTGGAGACCCAGACATTCTTGGGTTGGTGGAAGGCTGCCACATCTCAATAGAATACTTTCACTTGACACTGATTCCTGAAAAATTATCATTTGAATCTATTAACCCTATAGAATATACTGGATATTGTCAGGAATCAGAGGAAAACATCTGAAAATTCTTTACATTACAAAATTTGTTCTAAAATGTTCAGAAATAAAACTTTTACTAACAGTTGTGAGATAAATCTTTTTTTTTAAGTCTCTCAATGCAGCTATATTAGTGACTGACATGTGCTATCCTTGAAATTTCTAGTCCTTGGGAAATCTCTTAGAATTGAGTTTAGATTTTGTGCAGGAACCATTTTGACATTGATTTACATCACTTTCTAAAAATTTTAGTCTGTGCCATGGCTAAAAACATTTGCCAAATTTATTTTGAGGTCCACAAATTACACCAATTTATTTAAGACATAATTTCTTTTATTAGATGATTGTTACCTTAGTGCTATTTATATCTTTATATTGCAGCTCTCTTCAGATCAGTGCTGGTAGAAGACCCCAAAAGAAGATACACCTTAGAGCAAATAAAAAAACATCAGTTCTATAATAAAAGATTTATGTTACAAGATGGTAAATCTATTTTTCTTAAGCTTTAATGGTGGTTCATATTTACTCATTATAGGTTTTCCCAAAAAAATATTATTTTTATGAAAATGGTGTATAGTAATTCCTCATCGCAGAAGATAGGTTCCAATACTTGCCTCAGGAAATAAATTTCTGCAGACTTTGGACACTAATATGACATCAGATGATAAGCTTACAGTTACTGTATAGCGAAGTACACATAGCTATACATTACGTGTGGATGGTGATTAGTTAGCTGTGTAGTAAAAATGATGATTAGGAAGTTTATGATAGTTTGAACTGCGCAGCTGACTGCATTGTATATCTTTTCAGATGGGGGTGCCATTTCCCGGGGCACCTCTTGCAATACTTATACTATATTTTAAAACAAGTGAGGTGAAAAATAGGCTAAAAGTGAACTGTGAAGTAGCAATAGATTGCTGTATTTACATATTGGCACCAGTGTTAACAAAAACAGTGAACAGAAAAATATCAATCTTAAAACCTACTAAATTAATGAAAATAAACGTTGATGAATTTTAATTTTTTTTTTAAGACTTTCATTTGTATTGCAATATATATTTGTATTAGCTTTGTACCAACTTAAATTTAATTATTTTTGTAGAGTTCACTTTAATTAAGAGCTTTAAAAAAAAAAATTGGTTTAATTTTTTTGTTTTCAAAATATGCTGTCGCAAATATAAATGTAAATTCTTCTTTGTTTGATAGAGGAAGACAACTGTACATCTTCAGGTGGTGTGAAGAGACAGAGAAGTTCAATCATAGATGAACATGGTCATTTATCATCACCACAAGGGTAGGTAGATATGGCACTCATTTAAAACACAACTTAACTACTTTTTCTTGTTTAGAATAATATTTTGAAAGTTACAAAAGTTTTATTTATAACTGTCATTATATAGTCAGGTCATATGTAAAAATTAATAATTGGGCAGAATCAGAACAAGGGATGAAATTAGCAATGTTAAGCTGCCCTATGAAAGAAGCTGTTGTGTTTAACCTAAACCGGTTTACCATATTTTCATTTCATCCATAATGAGGGTATTACCCACTGCTGATGTTTTTTTGCCTGTTAAACCTTAAAAACAACCATTGAATTAAATTTTAAATCAGCAGGTTGAATTGAAAAAAGAATATTTTTTAAATTCACTTATCACTATTGGTTTCTTAGTTGACTTTACTAATGATTTCTTTAATAAATTATTCTATTTTGTGGAATTTGCTTAACTCCCAGCCTAAACAAGTGCTGACATGAGCGACAGCAGTAACATCAATTTCCAACCCATTCAATTGATTTAAAATCATTCATATCTTTTGCCAGTGCACAAGATACAAAAATTAATTCCACCACTTAAAACCAATAAGAACGATCCATATTCCCTTCTTCCACTGTCTGGCAATTGAATTTTACATTATACTTTAAATAGCTGAATGCATTACCAATATGCAGAGTGGAAGCTTGAGAGCGAGTTAAGTTTTCACTAGAATAAACTCATGCCCAGATGTTCCCTGAATGATGATGATGGTTTAAAATGAATAATAGTAAATGGTCTATTTAATATTTTTTTGTTGTTTATTATTCATATTGTTCTAATGACAATGAAAAAGTGTATAGATTTACTATATATGTATTTGTTCTTGTATTTAGGGTCTTATCACAACCAGATAGACCTAACAATGAGAATTCCTTATCACCACTGGCAGAGGTGAAGCATCCAATGAGTTTTTCCCAACCAGCTCAATCAGATGATTTGCTACTAAGCTCTCAGATGCCCTGCACACCTGCTACATCACAGGTAATTCTTTGTTGTGTAAATAAACTTAAATTTGAACTTAATTGAATTTAATTAATTTTATTTAGACATAACAAGTCAGTTATTAATGTTAGATATTTTAAAACAAATACTCTAACTTTATATTTCAACATGTGGTGTAAAGTAAGATCTTCTGAGCACATACTTTCAACTTATTTCTCAAACTGGAAAATTATAATTTTACACATTTGTGATAAAAGGTATTTTTTTATTTTTTTACAGACACCTTTTCAGAAACTGGTGAAAAGGATGACAAGATTTTTCGTGTTAACGACTCGTCAAGAAACCATTAAAGAAATGTCTGCATTTCTTGAATCTCATGGCTATGGTGTCAAGACGAATTCAGCTGTGATGGTAACTGACAAATTTTAGTCATTATTCATATTGATTTTAGCATAATCTCACTGTATGATTTGTTATTCAAATAGTCAAGGCTCAGATTATTCTTTATAGTAAACTAAGCATAATTAGTCATTGTGGAGACATTTGCCCAGGTTATAATTTATGTTAATAAAATATAAGTCTAAATATACCTTTAACTCATTTGCTACTATTGCGACTGAATGCGCCATACCCCCCTTGCTACTAATGCGCCCAAAAGCGCCATGGCGTCTACCAACGCTCATGCATCACGCCACCTCGCGAGAAGCATCGTTACCGTGCGAATAGCCTTCAATAGCTCTCTGCTTTTTTAAAAGTAGAAATCTCGCTGATTTTGTTTTAAAAAAAAGGATGTTTATATCATTTACGGTTCGAAAGTTGTGTGGCTTAGAAGTCGGACAATGTTTGGTGAAATTTGAACGTGTGGTTTCTGAATATTTTGATGCAATGGCCTTTCATTTTCTTGACTATTTAATTGCTGCTGCAACGTTAATTATGCAGCAGTTAATAATAACTCAAACAATTAGGAAGAATAGACTTTGATAGTGATAGTGATATTACTGATAATAATAATAATAACTGATTCGAATCAAGCTAACGAGAGTGATGGAGACACTGACTCTGAATCTTGGTCACACAAGTTATCTTATCTTAGATATACAGACGTTCCTTCTATGCAGAAGATAATTGGGCAGAAAGGCACCTTGTGGAAGGAGGTTACTAATGAGGACATATATAAATTCCTCTACATCAATATCATGATTAGAATCAAGTAACCAATTACAAAATTGAATTTGCCAGTGGATATGTTGTTTCTGAAAGTATTATGAGACAATAAAACAATAAAAAGTGATAAACAACAGAGATCGATGCCCAAAAACAGTGATGTAAATTTTCAAAAAACACTTTTCCAGATTTATATAAAATATATTTGTGAATAAAAGTGCATCAACCTATACTTTTTAAAAGCTCATCCAATTTTCTTTCTTTTGGTGCATGTTTTGTTATTTTAAATTTTCATTTAGATGTTTAAAAATATTTTTATTTAACATGGGGGTGCATGTTCTTGAGCGTAATCTCCCTTTGCTTAGTACTCCAGGGGGTGTTGTGGTTTTTGTGCTAAGTAGCAAATGAGTTAAAACTTCAATTCAACACTTCAATTGTTTCCATTTCATTAAAATATCGGTTGCCTTTCCAACTCTTAACTCTTTTTCTCCGGATCAATACTACCATCGTTGATTTTAAAAAGGTGTTTTAGAGGTATCGACAATAGGAGTGTCGAATAATTAATAATGGATTGCTTCGCTTCTTTCCTTAACTACTACACTAAAATTAGTTTTAATATAATGTAGAATGATTTTCCTTGAATAAAAGTTGGAAATTCTTTGTTTGGATGTGTTTTCACCACTAAAGAGGCATTTGAAAGGCTTGTTTTCATTTTTACTGTTGTTTACAAACATGGATATTCAACTAGCTCATCTGGTTATCACTCTAGTATTATTTTTAATTATACGATGATGAACAAGACAAAGGTATTGGTTTTCAATGATGATTCGGACAGTTATTTAAATAAGCGATGAATCATACATCTTAGTTGTACAGTCGAACCCACTTATCTCGACCTCGGTTATCTTGCCAACCCTATTATCTTGACACTTTTTGGGAACCCCCTAGGCCATCGACATAACTGGGTTTGACTGTAATGAAATTGATATTGAAGTTGACAAGTGATCTGTTGTTTAACAACAAGCCCTGCCCCCATCTCAAATGCCATGATGAACTGATATTTCTAATATAAATATTAATAAACTTTTTCAGTAAAGTTAAGTGCAATTGAGATAGAATTTTAAAATAACTTATAATTGCAATACATAGTATATCTTTCAGTTCCACTGTTAACAGTTCAATTTCTATATTATTTCCTGTATGGTGACCATAAATCAATTGTTTGTTTTTTTAAAATTTGAAATCATTTCTGCCTGCTGTAAATATAAACAAAGTTCAGAAAAAACTCTTTTTTTTTTACATTTTGTACAAAAATCTAAATTTTTGTGACTTTGAATGAGGTTTTGTAAAATAAAAAAATGGGGGGGAGGGGGCTTATTTTTTTATTTTTCACTAAAACAAAATCATTTTATTTTTTGAAAATAAAGTCATGAGCCCATGTTGCCTGAAAACACCATTCTTTTCCCTTTAATTCAATACCAAATATATCATTATCTGTTGAATAATAAAAAAACGTGACAAATTCCCAGAATAGATAATTCTGTCAGAATGAGGAAAATAATTCCAAAGAAAAAGAGTTCTGGACACTCCAAAATTTTAATGTTAACAGAAATACTTGACCAGAATCATGTTCCCATATGTTTTGTGTTACCAGAAACTTCTAATTTAAAATAACTCCTTCATCTATTTTTGTCGCAAATTACTGAGACAATATGAACATATTTTTAATGGGCCAAATTTTAATTTTTGTCCAAGAATTTTTGGAACTATTATTTGCATTTTTAATATTATGTTATTTTTAAATAAATGAATATGTTCTTCATAGTTATATCTCTTATTGGTGGCCAATGAATCCTGTTTTTCTTCTATAAAATATGTTGAAACTCTCCTTATCCTTATCTTCTCTCTGCAGCTGACCATTAGCACAGTGGACAAAACAAAATCTCGACTCATCTTTAAAATTTGCCTCATTGATATGGCTGGCAACTTGCTTGTAGACTTCAGGTTATCAAAGGTAAATGAAATAAATGCTCCCTTCTTCAACTAATGATAAGGGTTATCTTGAGATATAGCATGTAATATAATTATATCTCTAAAGCTAATTTGTTAATAACTGTGTGTCCTTTCTCTTTCTCTCATCAAAATTATATGTTATTGTGAATGTGTTATGGGAGAATAGTTTGGATAGGATTATATGTGTGCTTATAATAATGATTAATTTTGCCACCTAAACCCACTGTCATTGTTTTATATTATGTGCTTACTAATGGAGAATTTTAGTAAATTAATCTTATTTTCAATATACCTCATTAAAAAAAATAAAGATTGTTGGTTATTTTAACATCTTTTTTAAAAACCATGTTTAAAAGAGGTATTTATTTAATAACAGTAACATTACTCTTCTATATAACAGGGTGATGGTCTTGAGTTCAAACGTCACTTTGTCAAAATCAAGGAAAAGCTGAAACATATTATTCGAAAAACTCCACCCACCTGGCCTATAGGTGTCACTTTTGAGCCAGACATGAGCTCGGACAAAAAAAAACTACCAGAGGCTCCATCTGCTCATTTACAACATTTAACCTCAGGTGCTCTAGTGAAACCCAATTCACCATCCTCCACAAGCAAACAAGAGCCAACAAGCTCAGAATCCAGACAGTCAGTCCAACCTTCTACTTCTAAACAAGAAAGATCAGCCAAAAGACAGAAGCTTGAAGAAAATGTTGATTTGGGTCAAGAAAAGGCCAAGTGCAATATTTCTCCAAGGACAAACTGTAAAGGATTACACAAGAGTACAACTATGTGAACTAATCAAGGCTAGAAATTAAAATATTTCCAAGATTGTTTATAAAGGGCCATCCGTATGTTACATGTTCAAAATGACATTCAAATTTGGACATACCACATGCAAGTGTTAAATAAAGTCTAATAAATATTATTTATAATTTTTTTAGATGAACATTCAAATTACTTAAAAAGAATTTAAGAACAGAAATAAGGAAATATTTATGTGTACAGGCAGCATTGTATGTTGAACTTTATGTTTATTTCATGGACTAAATGTTGATGATATTTAAGATTGTTTGTTTGTGAAAGTAGTGTGCTTAACTTAAAGTACAAGGTAAGACTGGTTGTTACATTCATGTAAATTATACAACTACCAGGCTTGTTATTTCAATCATTATTTTGATTCTATTCAGTTAAATTTTAGTTTCTAGATATGTTCTGAAACTTTAGCCACTTTTATATCATTGCCTTTTTTTAAATTTTGCATACCATAGCATTAAAGGTTCATATTATTATTTTTTTAGTACTCTCATCAGAAGCAATTATGAATTTATCTTTTTAAAAAAATTTGGTGCCAGTTGAATAGTTTTGCTTGTGAATGAAGCCTGAAAAAATTAAAATTACTCTATATTAGGAGAAGTTTAATTGAAAGTGCCATTAAACATAGGAGTTAGAACACATACTGAAAAAAATTGAGATGTGAATGATCATTCTTTGTGTCTTGAAGCTAGATTAGAATTAGATAGAAACTTTCACTAGAATTTAGAAACAAAGAAGTACAGCAAAAGGTTGAAATATATTTTAAGTTGTAATTACTGATATGTTTTTTTTTTTTAATGTTGCATTTAATCTGTAACTGTAATCTATCTCCTGCAATAATATTTAGGTACCTTTGAAAAAAGAATATAGTATTTTATTATAGTGCTTGCGGTTTTTCTTTTACTTTTAGGTCTTAACTTTTTTTCAGTGGTTTTGAATAGTGGAAAAATCATCTTGACTCAGTAGACTTCTCATACATAAACAGTTCTGAATTTAACTTTGTTGTAAACCCCTCACCACTTCTCTTTGTTACAGTACATTAAATGTAATAATAAATGTCATTTAAGATTTGTGTTACTTAAAGGCATTAAATTGCTGTTATAGATGTTTTTGTCTGATTTGATAACCCTAAAACAGTTTTTGACCAAATGCCATTTAAAAATCATTATTCATTGAGATACATTTGAGCCCACAAGACAGATGAATAGGAGGTTATACTTATCATAAGTATTAATTATCAATAAAGTTGAAAAAAATATACAGTATACAAATAGATTTGTGAAATTCCAATGAGTGAAGAGAGAAATGCCTAAGTTTAGGATCTAAATCTTGTAGTCAAGTCCAAGTAAAATGATGTGAATGCTGTGGAGTCCCAGACAAAGGTTGTATATATACTTGTAACTCCTGTCCTTGAATTGAATTCAAATGACATTAATTTATGAAGAAAAAGTATGCTAAAAGACAGAAAACTAATGTAAACAACAATTAAATGAAGAATTTGTGACTTATTAGTGTGAAATGTTGACTTACTTTCTTTAAAATAGGTTTATTTACTCATAACAAAACATTAAGTTCTCTACAGTACACATTACAAATCATTAATAAGAACACAACACTCCTATGGAACATAACTTTTTTCATAGATACATTTAACTGTCAAGAATACAAGGCTGTGTGGAACTTTATTAAATACATGAAACCCACACCACCCTGAAGAACAGTAACTATATATATAGCACACAACATTCGTTAGATCACATACATATGCCGTGCATGCCAATAATACAACACTACAACTACAAAGAACATATACAACTCCATAAACCAGATAGTGCCTCTGTAGAAAGATGTATAATAAATCTATAGAAGAAAACAACAAAAACATATTGCTTATACTTAAGATCTATCACAAAATAAGGAAAAAATACACAAAAGAAAAATGTTACTCTGTATAGAAGAACTTCCTTATGAAGCGCAAAAGTAACCATGGTTTTAACGCACAAAAACTAAATCATATTATGTACAACTACGCAGCTCTCACCGAGTCGGCAGTAGACACTCCATCAAAATAACTCTAAACCGCATAGCAATCACAAAAACATTTCATACTTGAAAGGTCTTACACACTGATATGGTCTTCACATGACATCTAAGTCTACGTGAATTTAAAGAATGATAATTTAACATGAATAAGAAAAGAGTTGTGTATTTTTCCTTGTCTGTCTCCCCTTCTTCCTGAGTTATACACTACCCACCTCAAGATTCGTTGATATGTGAACAATGATAAATTCGTGTGCAGAGTTGCACAGCATCAAGCAGAGCATCAATATTTGTGCAAAATTTACACTTCTAAAACACTTATTAGATCTATATATTATTATATAAATTCTCTGCGCGGTTATTCTAAAACGTATGCATGGCGTAGGTCACACATTTGTGCTGCGTGGCGGCTTAAGGGGAACAACGCTACCAACCTGTCACTTGTCACGTTATGGGTGTCACAACTTTCCGAACCAGCTTATTTTATCTCTGCTAAATTTTGGTTCATTTAGTGTGATTTTGCATCATAATTCTGTTTAATTGATCACTACTGAAGAGTGCCTTCTTTGATTAGCTACAGAGTTCCGGTAAATAAGGGCTGCGTCAAAAATCTTGACCCAAACATTGAGACACTTACTCTTGGATTTTCACTAATACTTCTAATAGGCACTAATACTTTTCTTTAGACAAAGAACCCACGTCTTCAGGCCCGCTTCCAGGTGATGCCAAAAACTGCTTTATGTACTCCCTTATATGAACTGCTTGACAACATAATTCTGGGTCAAATAGTTAATTGCTCAAAACATTCTTGCTGCAAAAACTAACACCATTTTTTTAAAAAATGATTGAAGTATTATTTATATATATGTTAACCACATATTTATCTAACTTTGAATATCACAAGTAAATGTGATGGTTGTATTACTTTAAACAAGAAATACTCCATTCAGCGACGTATCGAGAAGGGATGGGCTTCAGGGGCAAACGATTTTGTTGGAACTTATCTAGAGACGCAAATCACTCGGCGTTAATATTATTTAACGAAAATAAATTTTTAAAGAAAGTTGAGCTTTTATGGATTCGAAATAACAGAAAAGCCCAGGTAGGAAATAATAAAAGAAATGAAGGAGCTATCCTAAAACAAAAGTAAATGTTCCTACTGCTTCCTCGATTTATTTGTGTTTCGTTTACATGAGTGGTTCCCAAACTTATTTTAATTACTTTTGTAATGAATTATGTAAGTAGATCTAATCTATGCACTAACATTTTTGGCAAACAGCTTTTGACGATGGTTGATACAGTAAAGTATACTGTGAATGGCAAATCCCTTATTTTAGCGCATTTTATATTTCTAGTCTTTAAAAAAAATTAATTAATTTAAACTTACCGCTTACCTTATCAATTAATATTATTATCTATTTTAAAATTAAAACATTATTTTGTTGTTGAAATAAAAGAAGTATTTTACGATTTTTACGAAATAAAATTTTGTGCATACTTCACTCATCCTCTACTTCTGTGATTTACGGCGCCATTATTGTTGTTAGAAGTCTGATTTTAAAAACCCTTCTTTAAATTAAATGTTTCTTTAAACTCAACAAAGAGAACGAAAAACTAATTGCAAATCATTAAGTTATTTAATTTTTTTGTTCTAAAAATGTAAAATGCGCTCAAATACTTGTTTACCACAGTGCATTTGGCACCTCCTCTTTTAAATTTGAAAAAAAAACATATAGCACACTATAATCTCTGGAGCACCGTCTGCAGCTACTGATAAGATATTACTCGAAAAGTAGAGCTGCGGAAATATAATTATCGATTGATTTCTAACACTTGTTAAAGCAATAGAGGCGGCTGGGTAATGCGTGGAACCCACATAGCCGTGGCGTGTGAACGCTGCATCACTTGCCAACAGACCACCATGGTCTGTAGACGCAATAATCTTCTGAATAGAAGGAGCGTCCGTATAAATAGGACAATACAGTTTGCAAATATTTAGCTAATAAATTTTGGCAAAGTTGTTCTTCCTTTGCGGACAGCTAGTGATAGTGCAAGTGCTAAAGGTAAAGCCTAATTTCCTTGATTGACTAAGCAAGTATGATGAATCAGTTGGCGACTCATATCATCGCTCATGAACTTATCTGTTACATATCTTATAATTATAATTTGTCCTTCACGCTTACATCTTGAGTTTTATACAATTGAACTGATTCATACCAGCAGATTTAATTACCTCAGAAATGTTTTCTTTATTATTTTTCTCATTGAAAACAAAGATATAATTCATTCGTCTTTGGTCATCGCCAAATTAGATGCATGTCTATCATTTCTACCATGTCTATCATGTCTATCATGTCTACCCTGTCTATCATGTCTACCATGTCTATCATGTC
>MUZC01000551.1:903747-917068 GCA_002072015.1 Radix auricularia | reverse complement strand
TCATGATGGATATGCTAAATATATTAACTAAACCGTCTTGGAACAGACGTTAGAAGTTTATAACCCCATTGGAAATTTTATTATTTTTTAAAATCACATTTGGTCAGTAATTTATCCATTTACTCAATAGAAACTTTTTAAATTACCTTTATATAACTAATGTTAAAAATGGCATACGGGTCTCCAGCCCTAAAATGTGTTTTTACTATTAAAAATTAAAACTTATTTATAAAAAACTAAAATTTGGGTCGGGGGCCTTATGGGTGCAAATTATATAGTTCAAAACAACAGCTTATTTCCATTAGGATCATGATGAATATATTTATTAGTCCAAATTTGATTTAAAAAATCGAGTGGTAACGAATGGTTAAATGTTTTAAACGTTAACGAAAAAGAGATTAGGGGCCAAGGGCCACAAAAGATTGAAAAATATTATTTTATTGACCAAACGAATTTTAACATAGGCCTTCAAATTTTTATCTTCCGAGTTTTGTAAAAATGCATTTACAGAGTATCCAAAGTTTTTTTTATTTGTAATTTAGCTAACATAAGGTGAAAAAACTGCAATTGAGTGATAAGTTTGCCTGCTACCATCCCAAATATGCATGCGTCTACATGCACAGGATGTTGAAGAATTTGTGATGATTAACTTTGTATTTAAGAAAAAAATACATTTGGGTCCCCGTCTCCCATTGAGTGGCAATTTAAATATTTATTTCGCTTGTTACCAGCGCAGGTGTGTACTCAACAGCTTCCTTAAAGTTTCATGCTTCTAACTACATGGGGAATTGGAAAATTAGTGATGAGTCAGTTTTTATATCAGAAAAAATACATTGAGGCCCTCGGCTCCCAGTGAAGATACTTTAGATATTCTTTGCCTGTTACCATTGCGGGAGTGTACTAAACAACTTCCCAAATTCTCATGTTTCTACCTAAACGGGAAAAGGAAAAATAGCAATATTCAGTAAAAGGAGAAAAAAAATGGGCCCTCGGCCCCCATGAAAGTTAATTCTAATTTTAAAAATTCCAATAATCGTGGCAAGAGGCTATTCAACAACTTACCAAAGTTTCATGCTTCTACCTACACGGAAAGTTGGAGGATTAGGGATGAGTAAATTTTTAAAATAAGAAAAAAAAACATGTGGGCCCCCCGGCCCCCAGTAAGTGAGAATTTAAATATTATTTTCAACTGTTACCATCATGGACGTGTACTGAATAACTGCCCAAATTTTCATGTTTTTACCTACACGGGAAAAAGGAGAATGAGTGATTTTCAGTTTTTATAAAGCTAACATAAGGAAAAAACTTCATTTGGGCCCACAGCCCACAGGAAGTGAGAATTTAAATATTATATTCATTTGTTACCATCGTGGAACGGTACTGAACAATTACCCAAAGTTTCATCCTTCTGCCTACGCGGGAAATAGGATAATTAGTGATTTTCATATTTTATTTAGTCCTTGTAATGGGGAAAAAAAACGCTTTTTGGCCCCCGGCACCCATGATTGTGATATTTAAAATTATTTCTTATTTATGTTCTTTTACATACAGTGTAAGCCATTGATTCATGTTACTACATAACAGCAGGGAGGCGCAGTCACTTGAAGTCACGGTGTTACTGAGTACAGGCTGTGTAAGCCTAGCACCCCAAAATGGACAACGAAAAATATGAGTTCCATGATCTAACTAAAATTGTGGTTGCTGAAATGTTGAGCGATGGAGAATGCCACTTGATTGATGTTCCAAAAGAGCATGTAAAGTCTTCTACAGCTGATGTTAAAGCAGTTAAAATATCTGAAGGTATTTTAGCACCATTTCTTTGCTGTGTAAAGTGCAAAAAGCTATACAGTTGATATAAGTTGATTAATGGAAAATGGGTTAATCAAAGCGGTTACGGAGTTACAATACAGCATAACATGAAATGTGGTTTTGGTGGTTCTACTAACACCAAAAGATATTTTCAAGCCAAGCAGAAGGAAGTATCAAAGCCGCCTCCAACATTGTCTTTTGCGTGGCTGAAAACAGTTGTTGAACTAATTACATCACATCCAACAGTATCCATTTCGGCTGGATGTGATATTATATGTGATGCTGCTAACTTTGCTGCAAGATCTACTCACGCTGCAAACAAGGTGTATGATTACAGTATATCACGGCAAACAGTGACTCGTTCTATTTTGGAGCAAGGAAAATTGGCAAAACTGCAGTTTAAAAATTGTTTCAAAATATGGCACAAGATCCAGAATGTGCCATTTCAGGAATAGTTGACTTTTGGTCTGCTAGACAAACATATCTGTTGCCATATGGAGGAATTATTGCATGTGGACTAAATCAGCATTGGGAATGGATTACTTTTCCTCTGTCTATTTTTAATATTGATAACAATGAATCTCATACTGCACAATTTACGCACAATTTTTTGTACGTGAATTTTTTGTCAACTCTACCGCATTCTCCAGTCCATTGTTTGTGTGTACTGATAATGCAGCAACCATGACGGCAGCATTTGATGGACGGTTTGATACCGATACAGAAATTCACCGATTTGGTTGTACTGAGCACAGGTTATCAACATCCATTACTGATAGCTTCAAAAGAGGCGTGATTCCTGAACTGGATCAGTTCATGGATCAACTTTCATTTATTGAAACATACTACAATACAAGTCAGGCAAAGGCATCACAGCTGCCATTTTCCATAACACATAATCTGTAACACCTGAATGGCGATCATATTACCGACGTTTCAATGCTCATTCAAAAAATTACTCGCATTACTTAAATGAAGATGATGAAGAATTCTTAAATCACATTCCGAATATTGCTCAGATTAGAGGAATTCTGTACATACATGAGAAATTCCAAACTTTTTTTGACAAACTAGAAATTGATGGTGCCACATCTCATTTAATATTGCTGTTATACTTCGTCCTGGACTACCAGTTGTACAAAGTTATTGTTGATATTGAAGAAGAAACTTCAAGCAGCATGGTGAAGAAATATTGCCAAAACTTTCACAATTTTATTGGAGAAAAACTTTGGCCTTATTGCGGCAGTTGTCTGGCAGTTACTGCGGCATTCCTCACTGGAGTTGACATTACTGCCAATATATAAGACAAGGTCAAATCAGTTGTTACTCAGAAGAACAGGAATGTGGACACTAATAAATGGGCCAATGACTGGTTAGATTTTTCTATGTCTGTTGTTCCAACTGTTATTTCATTCATCAAGGATTTAAATCTTTCTTCTGAATCATCTGCTGTATGTGAAGTAGCAGGCATTGTAGAACAAAAGCCGAAAAGTGATTTTGACTTACTTTTTGATCCTCCGCCAAACAAAGCACTTAAGTTTGATGGCCCAAAGAGGAACAAATGCCTTGAGGATGAAGTCACCATGTTTGAAATATCACGGCGACCAACTTCACAACCATTAAATTATTGAAAAAATGAACACAAGTTTCCACTGTTAAAAGCAAGTGCGAGAATTGTTTTGTCCATACCAGCGTCATCGGCAGCAGTAGAGCGTTTATTTAGTGCTGCCGGATTACTGCTGCCGGATTGTTGTTAAATAAGTTACGAAAACGGATGTCGCCAGCTCTCGTTATAAACTCTGTGTACATTAGATTTGCATGTAAGATGAACATTGTAGAAATGGTTCACGGATTACCCGAATTGACTGAATTAGTAGAAGCAGTCGATCCGCAGGAAATTAATAATGTGCTGGAGGAGCAGAGTGACTCAGAAATGGTCTAATAAAATGGGAGTGTCAGAATGATACTGAAGTGTCATAAAGTTAATAAATTTTGTCGTTTTGCATGTCTCTTTGTACATGTAGTACTATTTAGTAGACACTAAACCTAAGCTTTCATAAATTTCATAATATTATTTTAAATGTATTCCATATAAATAGAATATGTATGTATGGTATATGTCCGTCTACGAAAGACGATAGATTTATCTGTAATATTTGCAGTTCTTGGTGTGGCTGATGAGACCAATCCTTGAGTGGCAGTCTCTTCTGCATTTTACACACGAATGTAGTTGGACAGTGTTGCCTGGCCTTCTTCTCGCTCTTTTTCCAACTGCTTCTTCCTTAGATTGCTCCTCTGCTCTTAGTGATCCTTCTTTCACTATAGCCCGCCATGTGGTCCTATCCTCAGCCAGGTTTTCCCAGTTTTGTATATCAATGTTGTATTAATAGTATAATTATAACAGTAATCACATGGGATAAGATGGTACAGGCATAAAGAGCCATGGGATGGGATGGGATGGGACAGAAAAATATGTCCCATGGACAAGCCTGGTGTAAGGTGAAGTCAGTGGTGTAAGGTGAAGTCAGTGGTGTAAGATGACGTCAGTGGTGTAAGGTGAAGTCAGTGGTGTAAGGTGAAGTCAGTGGTGTAAGATTACGTCATAGGTGTAAGATAACGTCAGTGGTGTAAGGTGAAGTCAGTGGTGTAAGGTGAAGTCAGTGGTGTAAGATGACGTCAGTGGTGTAAGGTGAAGTCAGTGGTGTAAGATGAAGTCAGTGGTGTAAGGTGACGTCAGTGGTGTAAGATGACGTCAGTGGTGAAAGGTGAAGTCAGTGGTGTAAGATGACGTCAGTGGTGTAAGGTGAAGTCAGTGGTGTAAGATGACGTCAGTGGTGTAAGGTGAAGTCAGTGGTGTAAGATGACGTCAGTAGTGTAAGATGACGTCAGTGGTGTAAGATGACGTCAGTGGTGTAAGGTGAAGTCAGTGGTGTAAGGTGAAGTCAGTGGTGTAAGATGACGTCAGTGGTGTAAGGTGAAGTCAGTGGTGTAAGGTGAAGTCAGTGGTTTAAGGTGAAGTCAGTGGTGTAAGATGACGTCAGTGGTGTAAGATGACGTCAGTTGTGTAAGGTGAAGTCGGTGGTGTAAGGTGAAGTCAGTGGTGTAAGATGACGTCAGTGGTGTAAGGTGAAGTCAATGGTGTAAGATGACGTCAGTGGTGTAAGGTGAAGTCAGTGGTGTAAGGTGAAGTCAGTGGTGTAAGATGACGTCAGTGGTGTAAGGGGAAGTCAGTGGTGTAAGGTGATGTCAGTGGTATAAGATGACGTCAGTGGTATAAGATGACGTCAGTGGTGTAAGGTGAAGTCAGTGGTGTAAGGTGAAGTCAGTGGTGTAAGGTGAAGCCAGTGGTATAAGGTGACGTCAGTGGTATAAGATGACGTCAGTGGTGTAAGATGACGTCAGTGGTGTAAGATGACGGCAGTGGTGTAAGATGACGTCAGTGGTGTAAGATGACGTCAGTGGTGTAAGATGACGCCAGTTGTATAAGATTACGTCAGTGGTGTAAGATGACGTCAGTGTTGTAAGATGACGTCGGTGGTGTAAGATGACGTCAGTGGTGTAAGATGACGTCAGTGGTGTAAGTTGTTTTCTTTCAGTTAGTGCTTCACATGATTCTCCTACACGTCATGCTACGCTGACCAAGTCCCAAGGTCTCAAGGTCGATGGTATGGACGAGATCGTCTGGTGCTTTGACCCCACCACCATCACCCCTCCCATATTTTGATCCACAACCCCGTGAGAGCCGTGGACCCCTACCTCTCCCAAGTGACGCCACGACAAACGCATTAAGTGTTGAATCTCTGTTGACAGGGGACATCCTATGTGGGCCACTTTACCACTGACCCGTACACATATCTTTAATGGGTTTGTAGGTCAAGGACATTATTTAGCAACCACGGAAATTAATTAGGCTTTTAGAGCGAATTAAAGGAAACCAACACAAATATATGTTTTTTAAATTATCTTTTAAATTAAATTTTTTCTTTTGAAAAAAAAAATATCTAAAATGTAATTAATGGATAGATCTATATTGTAACAAATAATTTGACCCATATTTTTAAATGTAATAATTTGTTTCGATGACGCTGTAACACACAGTGTTAACCCTAATCGTGGTGAAATAAATTGGGTGCATCATTTTTTTAGTTTTCTTTTAAATGTTTTTTTTTAATGCAACGATTTGCACGTGCACTAATTGACTGCACTGTGGTCATATCGTGTTCCCGTCTCATACACCTAATATGCTCATACCCGAGAAAATTTCCTGATAAAATCCAGTGATGTAACGAAGGGGGGCAAGGGGGCAAATGCCCCGGGCGGCACTTTGCCAGGGGCGGCAGATTCCTGGTCGTTAATTAGTGCCTAAGAAAAAAAGTATAAGAAAGTTGAGCTTTTATAGAAATAAAGAAAATAAATAAGAA
This sequence comes from Radix auricularia, assembly GCA_002072015.1. Classification (NCBI taxonomy): domain Eukaryota; kingdom Metazoa; phylum Mollusca; class Gastropoda; family Lymnaeidae; genus Radix; species Radix auricularia. Next base: position 910,838 of record MUZC01000551.1, on the reverse strand, counting down.
ATTAATAACAGAAATAAAAGATCTATCCTAAGGCATGTGAACTTTTCAAACGTCAAAACTTCTAACTCCTTATTGGATATAAATGCTTCCAAAACTAATACTACTGTCCTGAAAAGTACTTAAATATTATGATAATGTAACACTGAAGTAGTGGTAGCTTAAATAATTCGCAAATTTGACAGTCGCTTCTGTTGTAAAATCAAAACTTATTGTACATGAAAAATGAGCCAATCTCGGTGCGGCACATTGTGTGTAAAATAGGGGGGGGGGCGGCTAATTCCCCGTTAATCAGCTTCAAAAATGAAAAGCGTGAAAATAAAGTTAATTAAAATAAAATAAAGCAAAGATACAAAATTCTAGAAATAAAGGAACTATATTATATAAGTGAACATTTCAAATGCCAGAACATCAAACTGCCTTATGAATCTTAAGTCTTCTGATACCAATGCTATTGAAGGGGAAAACAAAGGCATTGAATTAGGGTACGAATATGAAAATTTGGTTCTGGTATTTATAATTGATTCAAGTTTGATTTTAACTTAAATAAACTACTGGAAAAAATGTTTGGCCTACATGCATGGTTCATTCGACAAAAACATAATTCTTTTTATTTTAATGTCTTTTGATTTCAAGCATCGACAAAAATAATGAACAAAATTGTTTATTTAATAATGAAATTAAAATTTTGCACGCATATATCCAAACATAGCCACCCATGAACAAGTGCTAAACATTTCCAAAGTTGTTTTTTTTTAAATTGGAAAGCATCAGAAATCGGATAAAAAGCATTGACAAAGAACAACAAATAAGTTGTGGAAAAAAAATGTGGCAGAACGTTTTTGTTAAAAATGTTTAACATTATTAATGCCTGGCAAAAATATGTTGTTTTTTTCGGTCACAGAGAGGACAATAGGACAATACAATTGCAAAGAAAGCCAATATTCCGGAACCAATGCATGTGCTTGCTTGTCAAGTACGCTCGAGCAATCCTAGATCATTGTATGAAAAATGGTTTTAAAAAGTGTCATCTAAATTTCAAACTGAGCTCAGCAATTTAAGAGATATAGATCGCGAAAAATCATATTTTTTTCAGGAACAAGATAACCCATATTGTCCTTTTGTATTCGATAACTCTTCATATATTTCACATAATCACCAAAGAAGTCTAGTTATGGGATATGTAATCGATATTTATTAGAATTTATATGAGATCGATTGAAAATAAGCAAGTAGACATTGTAGAATTTTAAAAATATTTCATTGAAGTAATGAAATGATTTTTAAATTTTAAAAACCCGTTAAAAAATGTTTAACACTATAAATCCTATATATACGAGACATAACTATAAGGTTGTTCATTATAATACGCAGGGCAAAGCAATCCGAAAATACAAAATTCCAGTTATGTCTCGTATAACGTGTTTAATATAAAGCGCACCGAACGTGAATATATTTTTTTAAAGTACAGTCAATGTAATGCGCACCTTATTGCGCGACATGAAAGGTTGTTGAACATATTAAGCACCACAACACTCTATCTCAAAAAATTAACAGGATATAATGAGATAAATAAAATGATTTTAAAATTCAATAATTCAATTACTGTCAATTCGATCGATTTGAAATTTTGATGCATCATTTTTATCATTGGCATGAGTCTGCCTGCAAAATTTCTGCTCGCTAGCTTACGAGAAAGTGGGTTAAAAATCAATCCGAAGTTTTTTCGGCAAGGTCGCACGGTCAGTCAGTCGGTCGCCTGGCTCAGACACCACAAGTTAATATAGAAGATTTAACAATGACATTCTTAAAATAATGAATAGCAGGGGATCTTCATGTCACAATACTTATTCTTCATGGCTGGAAAGTATACAGGCGTTTAAGAAAGACACAGTAACGAAAACTCTTACTGTCAAATCTTGCTCAAATAGTTCACATGATAATCCAACTGAAACGAATTATTTATTTTAGTACACTCAACCGTTGTTATTCATACCCATTACCATTTGGAATATCTGCTTAGCCTACTTTACAACCAAGGCTTCTGAATACAAAATAGTGAAGATACCATAGAGCCATTTTGAGATTATTTTTAAAGCTTTAAAAAAAAACTGACAGAGGCAGAAAGAAAAAAACTCATCATAATCAGACCAACAGACGCAGGAACTTTGCTAGTCATAATGAAATCTTTTTATGTTCGAATCTATGTCAGAGATGCACGATATAATTGATAAATGTATAGTGCTAGAAAAAAGGCTAAGCAGAAGATGCTATCAGAGAAATTAATGGAATATTTAAAGGATACTTTGAAATTTGATACAATTTTATGTGGAGACCCCGTCCTTTAAATCGAATCGTCAAGTCAAAGAACCAGACAGCAAATTTTTGGTGATCCAAAATATGTATCTATGTTATTTGAAAAAAAATGGAGAATAAAGTTCTATTATTCAAAAGATGAGATTACAGTAGAAATTCATGAGAGATTTTGGCAGGTAGATCTATGTAGAATTTAGAAAACGTATACAATTTTCGTACGCCAGGCCTGATGGACTTTGAAATGTTGCCTTTAAATTAGAGTATTCAAATGACATTGTCAAGCAAATACTATTTTACCCCTTTTGGTAAAAAAAAAAAGAATTAATGAATTAAAGACAACTTGATTTATAAAAGTTTATTAAGACATTAAGGCTCCAAGTTACCTTGCCTAAAATAATATAAATAAGTTGAACATTGCAAAAAAAGTCTTAAATAATGCAAGGTTTTTAAATAGCGTCTCGAAAATTAAGTTAATGAAAAATTAATTACAAGCAATATCGATGATGCCAAATTTTTCTTATCTATTGCTCTTTCAACTTTGGCTATTGGGAATGGCAAGGCTGAACCACTGAACATAGTGATATAGGAAAGAGTGTGCGATCAGGAAAAACAGAAAATGTTAATTATATTGAAGAAATAAATCTTTTTTTTTTATCTCTCTATCACAGTGTCATTATTACTTTCCAGTAAAAACTATCTTTATAGCGTTAACATATGTTTCGGGGGGGGGGGCGGCAAATTTTGGTTCTGCCCCGGGCGGCACATACCCACGCTACGCCGCTGATAAAATCTTGCTCTCAACTTCAGATAGTTTAGAAGGTGGTAAGTATTTCTAACACGAGTCACTTTTATCAATCTCAACATGAGCACGTAGAGCTGGGGAAATAGACAGAGTCGAAGACCGCTATATTCCACTTCTCTCCATTTAAACAAAACTTTTTATCTGGTGTTAATGAGTTCACAACCTAATTACAAAGCCCAAGTGACTCACGACACATTGTATATGAACAACGTGTCAGTAGAAGAAGATGAACCTGAGAGAAAAAGGAGAGTCCTGTGAGATGTAGTAAAACCAAGTCAGCTAACAAGCTATAGGAGGTCAACGAAAAGTTAGAGAGCAAGTGATTGCGTGAATGAAGGTATGAAGCTTAATAGACGAGCGATCTTGAAAAAAAAGGGCATGTGAGGACTTGGGTGAGAAGGTGTGTGAGAAGGTGTGTGAGAAGGTGTTCGCGATTGGATATGAACTGGTGTCAAACGAATCTAAGACACGATGCACGGAAAGTGGGACGGGGAAGGAAAGGCAGGCCACAAAACGGAACAGGTTTATACAAACACTCAACTCTCCGGCTGAGATGTTGAGATCTATTTAAAAACAGTTTAAGGCCCCATTGAAACCATTCACTCCCACGTGTTGACACCCATCTTTAGGACCGACTTCAACCTCTCATCGCCAGCTGTGTGGGCGTGGTGTGGTCAGCTGTTGTTGGTCGAGTGAGGTCAGGGGGGTTGGCAAGCAACACCATTGGCCGTGAGACAGGACATACACTTGCAACAATTGCGACCATAGAAACTAACCTGCTCAAATTTAGACGTGCACTTGCATTATCTTTTTATCACAAGTCTCTTCAGGGTGTGTCGAAAATAGGAAAAAATCTAGAAATGGTTTTCATAACATGTAATGTAGTGTAGCGAACAAACGGTACAACGTACTAAAATAAATAAACATTTGCTATGAGATACAATTGTTTGTGCCTAAATTACCGAAAACAGGTTACTTTGAGCTATTGTTGAATCTCAAGTTGTTGTTTGTTTGTTTGTTTCTGCGTGGCGTTCCTGGTTATTTGGTGAAATTTAAAATGTCAAGGAAAACTTAGTTGTTGTCATCACCTTCAGTTATTCTACATTTGTTGTCATCACTGTCAGTTGTTTCTCAGTTACCGTCATCACTGTCAGTTGTTTCACATTTGTTGTCATCACTGTCAGTTGTTTCTCAGTTACCGTCATCACTGTCAGTTGTTTCACATGTGTTGTCATCACTGTCAGTTGTTTCACATTTATTGTCATTACTGTCAGTTGTTTCACAGTTACCGTCATCACTGTCAGTTGTTTCACAGTTGTCATCACTGTCAGTTGTTTCACATTTGTTGTCATCACTGTCAGTTGTTTCACAGTTGTCATCACCTTCAGTTGTTTCTCAGTTACCATCATCACTGTCAGTTGTTTCACATTTGTTGTCATCACTGTCAGTTGTTTCACATTTGTTGTCATCACTGTCAGTTGTTTCACATTTGTTGTCATCACTGTCAGTTGTTTCACAGTTGTCATCACTGTCAGTTGTTTCTCAGTTACCGTCATCACTGTCAGTTGTTTCACATGTGTTGTCATCACTGTCAGTTGTTTCACATTTGTTGTCATCACTGTCAGTTGTTTCACAGTTACCATCATCACTGTCAGTTGTTTCACAGTTGTCATCACTGTCAGTTGTTTCACAGTTGTGCTCTGTTTCCTCAACTGCTTTGTGGGAACCAACTTTAAAAAAAAAAAATCTCTTGCTCGAGATTCTAGGAGAATTCTAATTTTCAAATATCTAACCTCCCCCCTCCCCAAGTTCAGCGAGTCTACCATCTCACCGCCCTCAAATTTTAATTACTTTTTTATCTGCTATAAATCGTACACCTTCAATTGTGGTATTTGTCTAAATTCTTCTGTTTCTTTTTCTTTTAATTCTCTTTTTATTCGTCTGCCTCTCAGCCACTATAGATATCTCCCCCCCCCCCAACTTCTGCCACTTGTCATCGTGTATGTCCTATCCTAGGGATGCACACCAGGTCGGTCCATCACAACCACACGACCCCCTGTGGGGGCCGGGGCCCAATATTTGCTTGTACATTGTTTGTACGTCACACAGTGAAGTTAATACCTGTCCCGTCATTGCCCCGCACATGAAAGCCACCCCGAAGTTTTCCTGTAATCCTCTCCCACCAGGGGGCCCCGAAACTGTATACGTCAGAGTTTCAGGGCCCTGAAAGTCTATCCCATAATGACTGAGACACTTCACCGCAGCAGCGTCCGTTTGGAGTCGTTCATTCAACACCTAACGGACCGCTTTCATGTTCCAGGGTGCGGATGGCAAAGGGCCCATCTGTTTTTATTGTACTGGTGCTATCTGAGGACACAATGGTCGCCGAGTAGGACACAATGGTCCCCGAGTAGGACACAATGGTCCCCTAGTAGGACACAATTGTCCCCGAGTAGAAACACAATGGTCCCCGACTAGGACACAATGGTCCCCGACTAGGACACAATGGTCCCCGACTAGGACACAATGGTCCCCGACTAGGACACAATGGTCCCCGACTAGGAAACAATGGTCCCCGACTAGGACACAAGTGGTCACCTAGTAGGACACAATGGTTCCCGACTAGGACACAATGGTCCCCGACTAGGACACAAGTGGTCACCTAGTAGGACACAATGGTCCCCGACTAGGACACAATGGTCCCCGACTAGGACACAATGGTCCCCGACTAGGACACAATGGTCCCCGACTAGTAGGACACAATGGTCCCCGACTAGGACACAATGGTCCCCGACTAGGACACAATGGTCCCCGACTAGGACACAATGGTCCCCGAGTAGAACACAATGGTCCCCAAAGAGGATACATATTTTATTCTTTTTTACCTAATATTCCAAACATATTTTGGACATTATTATTAATTTTTCGTACTACCAACATGAGTCTAAATTTTATCACTGAAAAGAGTATACACTGAAATACTCGGGCAAGGCAAAGATACTGTCTCAAGAAATAAAAGGAATAAATTAAGAGGTATACAATTTTATTGGCCGATCTTATCTTATCTTATCTTATTATATCTTATATTATATTACTTTGAATTGTATTTAATTATTTTTAAATTATTGAAAATATCTAATATAAAAATTTGCAGGGATCAAACCCCTTATAACTGTCTTTTGTGTATTCAGGTAAAGTTCCACAATTACAAGGCCTGTAAAGCAATAAATAATAGAGTAAAAACGTCTCTTCACTTCATTAACAGTTAGAACTAGGATACTAGTTCCACCAAAAAAGCGATATTCACTTATCTTGACCTCTTAAATACACCAGTCTAAAATTATCTAGTATTCAATTATTGCGAAGAATATTTCTTTCCTTAAATATTTATTTAAATTTTTTTCAAAAGCTTTCATGTTTATCATATTTTTTGTTTTTCTTATGGCATCGCTTTGAGCTGACAGTGAGAGGGGTTTGGTGAATGGCAAAGTATGGTGAAAGTATAGGGAAAGTATGGGGAAAGTATGGGGAAAGTATGGGGAAAGTATGTTGAAAGTATTGTCCCTTTGCCTGACTTGTTCATAATGTGTTTGTGATGTCAATGTAGGTAGTGACAAAAAAAAAAGTACACAGTTTGTAAGCAAATCTTAAATTTTTTCATTTATTTAATGTGGGGATGGAATATCATCACAAAAAAATATTTTATATGATTCGCCTAATCTACTGATTGAACATTTCTAGATATGACTCGCCAAACCTGGAGACCGATCATCTCTGCACAGATATTAGCCCCTGGTCATTGCCTTGTTGAAGCCAACTTGATTTCCGCGAGTCTCATCTCGAAAACCTGCTATAACCCGCCCCCAATATCAAAAACCTGCTATACCCCACCCCCATGGCACAAACCTGCTATAACCCGCCCCCAAGACTCAAACCTACTATACCCTCCCCCCCCCCAAGTTTCAAACCTACTATA
>MUZC01000551.1:873419-903635 GCA_002072015.1 Radix auricularia | reverse complement strand
CTACTATGCCCTTCCCCAAGTCACAACCTACTATGCCCTTCCCCAAGTCACAACCTACTATGCCCTTCCCCAAGTCACAACCTACTATGCCCTTCCCCAAGTCACAACCTACTATGCCCTTCCCCAAGTCACAACCTACTATGCCCTTCCCCAAGTCACAACCTACTATGCCCTTCCCCAAGTCACAACCTACTATGCCCTTCCCCAAGTCACAACCTACTATGCCCTTCCCCAAGTCACAACCTACTATGCCCTTCCCCAAGTCACAACCTCCTATGCCCTTCCCCAAGTCACAACCTACTATGCCCTTCCCCAAGTCACAACCTACTATACCTCTCCCCAAGTCACAACCTACTTTGCCCTTTCCAAGTCACAACCTACTATGCCCTTCCCCAAGTCACAACTTCCTATGCCGTTCCCCAAGTCACAACCTACTATGCCGTTCCCCAAGTCACAACCTACTATACCCTTCCCCAAGTCACAAACCTACTATACCACTCCATAAGTCACAACCTACTATACCCCTTCCCAAGTCACAACCTACTATGCCCTTCCCCAAGTCACAACCAACTATGCCCTTCCCCAAGTCACAACCTACTATGCCCTTCCCCAAGTCACAACCTACTATACCCTTCCCCAAGTCACAACCTACTATACCCCTCCCCAAGTCACAACCTACTATATCATTCCCCAAGTCCCAAACCTAATATACCCCACCAAGTCATAAACCTACTATACCCCCAAGTCATAAACCTACTATACCCCTCCCCCAAGTCACAAACCTGCTATACCCCTCCCTCAAGTCTCAAACCTACTATACCCCTCCCTCAAGTCACAAACCTACTATGCCTTCCCCCAAGTCACAAACCTACTATGCCCCTCCCCCAAGTCACATACCTACTATACCCCTCCCCAAGTCAGAAACCTTCTATACTACCCCCTAAGTCACAAACCTACTATGCCCTTCCCCAAGTCACAAACCTACTATGCCCTTCCCTAAGTCACAACCTACTATACCCCTCCCCCAAGTCACAAACCTACTATGCCCTTCCCTAAGTCACAACCTACTATACCCTTCCCCATGTCACAACCTACTATACCCCTCCCTAAGTCACAAACCTACTATGCCCTTCCCCAAGTCACAACCTACTATACCCCTCCCTAAGTCACAACCTACTATGCCCTTCCCCAAGTCACAACCTACTATACCCCTCCCTAAGTCACAAACCTACTATGCCCTTCCACAAGTCACAACCTACTATACCCCTCCCTAAGTCACAACCTACTATGCCCTTCCCCAAGTCTATCCCTACTATGCCCTTCCCCAAGTCACAACCTACTATGCCCTTCCCCAAGTCACAAACCTACTAAGCCCTTCCCGAAGTCACAACCTACTATGCCCTTCCCCAAGTCACAACCTACTATGCCCTTCCCCAAGTCACAACCTACTATACCCTTCCCCAAGTCACAACCTACTATGTCCTTCCCCAAGTCACAACCTATTATGCCCTTCCCCAAGTCACAACCTACTATGCCCTTTCCCAAGTCACAACCTTATATGCCCTTCCCCAAGTCACAACCTACTATACCCATCCCCAAGTCACAACCTACTATGCCCTTCCCCAAGTCACAACCTACTATACCACTCCCCAAGTCACAACCTACTATACCCCTCCCCAAGTCACAACCTACTATACCACTCCCTAAGTCACAACCTACTATACCACTCCCCCAAGTCACAACCTACTATACCACTCCCCAAGTAACAACCTACTATACCCCTCCCCAAGTCACAACCTACTATACCCTTCCCCAAGTCACAACCTACTATGTCCTTCCCCAAGTCACAACCTACTATACCCCTCCCCAAGTCACAACCTACTATACCACTCCCCAAGTCACAACCTACTATACCACTCCCCTCTGATTCCAACCACACTGAAGCACATCCTCGGCCAACTCACATCGACCATCTTCCAATTTTAAAGGTGGTTAAAGCCATTCACAATTTTAACTGTCCCCCTTCATCTCTCCCCCTAAAATCTACATTTGGAAATATATTCTCTCTATTTCACCTATCTATTTCATTGTTTAAAGACATGTTGTTTTTTTTTAAATTCATTGAGATTTTATCATACTTCCTATTTTCCATTTTAGTTTCTTTCCATCCACCTGGATTAAATAAGACTATAACTTAGTTAAGAGAATAGCCAACACTAGAGATAAGCAACTCATCTACGTGATTAGCTGTGGTTCCACGTGACTGCATGCAAATAATCAGACGGTAACCTCGTAAGATTTCCCTGTTTATGATATTTTTATTTTAGAGGAATTTCAAGGTAATTTCCCCTAGTCCTTCTTCCTGTTGCGAAACACGAGTTACTCTCCCTTTATTGTACAGCGAGACTCAATAGGCAAATTTTTACCTGACAAAGTTTTTCAAAGTATACAGTAGCCAACATCCTGAACACAAGTACGTAGCAACAACTGTCCGCCAAAATCTACCCCCAACATACTCCTCGAAATCTACTCTAACACCCTAACATCCACTCCAAACATCCATTCCAAACTTCCACTCCAAACTTCAACTCCAAACATCCACACCAAACATCCACTCCAAACATCCACTCCTAACATCCACTCCTAACATCCACTCCTAACATGCACTCCTAACATCCACTCCAAACATCCACTCCTAAAATCCACTCCTAACATCCACTCCAAACATCCACTCCTAACTTTCACTCCTAACATCAACTCCAAACATCCACTCCTAACGTCCATTCCTAACATCCACTCCTAATATCCACTACAAACACCCACTCCTAACGTCCATTCCTAACATCCACTCCTAACATCCACTACAAACATCCACTCCTAACATCCATTCCAAACATCCACTACAAACATCCAATCCAAACATCCACTCCAAACATCCACTCCTAACATCCATTCCAAACATCCACTCCTAACATCGACTCCTAACATCCATTCCTAACATTTACTCCTAACATCCACAACAAACATCCACTCCTAACATCCATTCCTAACATTTACTCCTAACATCCACTACAAACATCGACTCCAAAAAAACTTACTCCTAACAGCCATTAACGCAATTCTCGGTAAGTTAAGGAACAGGCTAAAAATGAACTACACCGAAATACTTTATCGCTGTTAAGTTTTAGTACAATCCTAATCTGTTATGTACTACCTTTTAATTTTAAAAATATATTATTATATATCATTCCAATTTAATATTATTACTTTTTAATTACATTACTCTATACATGGCACTGCCAGTAGATGGTATACTATATTTCTCTCTTTCTATATCTCCCCCTCTCTCTACTCTCTCTCTCTCTCTCTCTCTCTCTCTCTCTCTCTCTCTCTCTCTCTGATCAGTCTACTCTTAGTCTCCATTAGGTATGTCAGTCAGTTTAGTCTGATAAATACAAGAACACAGTACAGGAGCTGCTTGTGACGGCCAAGGACAATCAGTAACTGGAACAAGCTTCTAAAAGGATGTAACAGTTGGCCCGCTTCACTGGCGACCCCGATAAGCTGTCCGGCTAAGTACACGTCTTGTCTCATCTTCACTGACGTATTGTCATGTCTTCACTGACGTCTTGTCACATCTTCACGGACGTCTTGTCACATCTTCACGGACGTCTTGACACGTCTTTACGGACGTCCTGTCACGTCTTAACAGACGCCTTGTCACGTCTGAACGGACGCCTTGTCACGTCTTCACGGACGCCTTGTCACGACTTTACGGACGTCTTGTCACGACTTTACGGACGTCTTCACGGACGTCTTGTCCCGTCTTTAGAGACGTCTTAACGGACGTCTTGTCACGTCTTTACGGACGTCTTGTCACGTCTTTACGGACGTCTTCACGGACGTCTTGTCACGTCTTCGCGGACGTCTTGTCACGTCTTTACGGACGTCTTCACGGACGTCTGTCATATCTTGATGGACGCATAGTCACGTCTTCTGACATGTAGACTTTTTTAACTTAAAATGTAAATTTGTTAAATTTTTTTAATCTTTTAAAATAAATAAATACTAGATCCGGCCCACGGTGTAGCATACGCCTCAGAATAGCTCATAGATAGTGGACAGAAATGGGGAAAAGAACAGACACAAACAGCAGCACGAATAATCAGAATCAAACAACCGCAGTTCGCATGTCTCGAGACCAAAGATGGTCATGTTTGCTTGCGCGATTCTTGGTTGCTCCGATTTCAGGCGAATTGTAAATAGAGACTTTGTCGATTCTGTATACAAAACTGATCAATTTTCGATCACTCTCTGTTTCGATGTTACTTTCATGGACATTTTAATTCAGACTTATTACAGATTCATTTTGTCTATCTTCAAGTGGGCCGTCTTATATAATTATATTGATAACGGCTGATGAAAATAACGATATCAAATACCAAACTACCACATGTTGTAGACTAACAGTGTAGTGCTATGACACTACGTTTATTATTTCGTTGTCTAGTCTTAACTGTAGTAATAATATACAAGCTTTTAGCCAGGTCTTATGAAAACGAACTGCAGCAAAATATGACCTTAGAAAGCTATGTGTTGGGTCCTAGAGATTGTTGTGGGAGGGTGGGGGGACTTTCTGTTCTTCCAACCGTTAACTCCCCGATACCGCCCCTCCTCCTACACTCACCCTCCCCACTTCTCTCCCTTGAGATGACATCTGAAACCGTGGGGACAGAAGACAACTTTTACTCCGGGTTCCGGGCGGCTGAGCCGGATAACCGCGTCCTTTCATCAGCCCACGCCACAGGTAAGAGTGAAGCCCAGCGGGTGGGAGGGGGGCGGGGGAGGCTGACGATGGCGAGACTGTATGGGAGGGTGGGGTGGGTGGGAGGCGAGATTCTCCAACAATTGTTAAGAATTCTCGACCAGAATGAACGATCACTCTCTCTATCAGCCGCGGACAAAACTCTTGCGTTATTTTCCTTTACCCTGACTCTATTCTCCAAGTTACCATCTTAACCCCCCACCCTTCGCCCTGTGCACACTCACAGATATAACGAAAGTGATTTTTTTTTAAATCTGTATACAGAAAAGGATACATAACCCTAGAATGCTTGGGTAGACAACACGACCACTTAAGAAGGTTGACAAGATGGCTACTTCATTGACGTTTCTTAGTGGCTCATAAAATGTGTATTTTTTTTTTTTAAAGACGGCCATTTTTCATGATTAAATGCTCTGACATAGACTCTTTCCCTAAACGTGAAGTGGAGATGAAAGAGCTGAATGAACATCATCTCAGTTTCTCATATGCTTTTATTCTGGTACCCCGGCCTGGTGTTTGTACATTACCGTAGGCTAGCGGGTATGGGAAGGGTGGCATAGTTGACAGTCTTCTCCAGCTGTTATGCAATACATTACTCCTGTTTCTGTTAAATATAAGACGGGAAGTAAAAAAAAATCCCGCTCAATTCCATTTTAGGATAATATACAAGATGTGTTTTGAAAATTGTTCAGTAATTGCACGTAGCTGCTCTTCGCTTACGTTTTTCATGCTACATTTCTTTCAATTTCCGCAGCGGGGAAATATCCAGGACTAGAAACTGAATGAAGCATGAAAGTATTTAATGAACAATGAAAGGGTCGCTTTAATCTCTCAAACGATTTACTTGGCGTAGCATGCATATCTTCACTCTCAGCCGAGGGGGGGGGTGAAGGTGGTGTCTTAAAGAGAGCGTATAGAATTGCTGGGATGTGGGCGGAAGGGGGAGGGGGCTGAGGGTATAATACCCGGATAACTAAATGTCAAGTACAATACTCAAGATTTGACAACATATGTCTAGTATGTTAAATACGATCCGTTTATACGTTATGATATGGCACCCAGGTCCAGCGCTTTTCCATAGTATATGTTCAGTCTTGAGTTTTTATAAGTTTTAAATGTTAATAATGTGTTTGCTTACGCAATTTTTGCCCCTCTTTCATCGCCTCCCTTGGGCACACCACCTGCCATGGGCACATCGCCTCCTATGGACACATCGCCTCATATGGGCACACCGCCTCCTATGGGCACATCGCCTCCTATGGACACATCGCCTCCATTGGGCACACCACCTGCCATGGACACATCGCCTCCTATGGGCACATCGCCTCCTATGGGCACACCGCCTCCAATGGGCACATCGCCTCCCATGGGCACATCGCCTCCTATGGGCACATCGCCTCCTATGGGCACATCGCCTCCTATGGGCACATCGCCTCCTATGGACACATCGCCTCCTATGGACACATCGCCTCCATTGGGCACACCGCCTCCTATGGGCACACCGCCTACTATGGACACATCGCCTCCTATGGGCACATCGCCTCCTATGGACACATCGCCTCCTATGGACACATCACCTCCATTGGGCACACCGCCTCCTATAGGCACATCGTTTCCCATGAGCACATCCCCTCCCTTGGGCGCATCGCCTCCCATGGGCACATCGCCTCTCATGGCACATCGTCTCCTCTGGGCACATCGCCTCCCTTGGGCACATCAATGACTAAAACACAATCTCGAAATGTTACTTTGTTTGAAGATATTGAACGCGTTGAACAGATATCATGCAGTGCCTGTTAACTCAAGTCTATAAAGTTTGTAGTTTTATTCAGCAGGTCTGTCACAGATTCGAAAAGCTCTTATAACGCCTTGCCTTCGTCTTTCAGCTGTCGACTGTCAGTTTTACAAAGGGTGATTTTCAGATTAAGTTTTCAAATGACAACAAAATCTAAATCATTCATGTTGACAATTATGATTTGAAATAGTCATCTTTATAGTCGGGTTAAGGCCCCGTGAACTTTACCCCATCACCACAACGGCCATGACCCCTTTGTTTCTACACAGTGGCTTCGATGACGTAGACTGTAATCCCGGAAGCACTTCAGTTTTCACTATTTAAAACAGCAAAATTGTTACCTGACTTGTATCACCGGCACAAAAAGATATTTACCAAAATCTCCATTAAAATGTCTCTACAATTTCTTGTTTTATATTTTAATAAATGAATCTTGATGACGCGAGCTCCCACCCCCCTCCCTCTGGCCTATTAACTCTAAAATTAAAGAACTATAGACATAAATTTCTCTTTATTATAAAGAATGATAATTATACATATTGCGTCGCGTAACCTTAACGTCAAAAAATTAAGGTTAACATCTTGGTACAAGGGAGACTACCAAGTGTACATACGATATGGCAACATGTAATTAAATGTGAAGAGTTGTGTCAAAAATAAGGGGTGAATGTTCTTGTCCAAACAGAGGCGCCACTACGAGGTGCGAATGGTGGGGACCGCACCGGTCGACACCATCATAAAGGATCACACCAAAATGTAAATTCTGTATGTCTTCGTTATTCGGCACTGGCAGACTCGGGGGAGCTCGGTTGGGTAAGTCGTGAGGAGGTGACACCAATCCTAGTGACGCCTCTGGGTCCAAATATGGTAAGACGAATTTTGCCGTAACTGTTCAACTATGGGTACTTCAAGTCAAGGTTCGCCCCTGAGTGCCTCTTCGGGAAGGTATTTAGCCACACCCACTTAACCAATTCATTGAAGCCCAAAGATGACGAGACTCTGGTACAAGACGTTGGCATCAATTATCTCATACTAAATTATTTTCGCTTTTTTTGAAACAAGTGGTTCTCAACGCGCACGTTTCAGTACCCCCTGTGAATGATCGCTTTGCTGAGCTGGTAAAAACCACGCCTCAAACATACAAAAAAAGTGGAAATTATTTTTTTAAAATTCTGTTTCTGCTGTTGGTGACAGTTCTCAGGTCTTCGAATCAATACCAAACATTATAGAATGAGAATATAAACTGCCGTGAATTCCAATGCGCTTTTGGGTGGCAAAATCTTCTTTTAAATGTGATTTAAGTTTTCAGCTGCTTGCTGTGATGGTAACTAGAGGGTAACATTATGGTAACTTGATGGTAACTTGATGGTAACTAGAGGGTAACAGTATGGTAACTTGTTGGTAACTTGATGGTAACTTGATGGTAACATTATGGTAACTGGATGGTAACTTGATGGTAACTTGATGGTAACTTGATGGTAACTGAAAGAGTCTGAACTCTTACTGTGGAGTCCCAAGTTCCATACAATAAAAGAAAAACAGCTAAAAATTAAAATGATGAAAGCCGCAGTAGTGAACCGATCAAATCTGAAACACTTCTTTCACACTCACCTCACCACTTCTTTCAAACCCACCTCGCCACTTCTTTCAAACCTACCTCACCACTTCTTTCAAACCCACCTCACCACTTCTTTCAAACTCACCTCACCACATCTTTCACACCCACCTTCACATCTTTCACACCCACCTTCACATCTTTCACACCCACCCCGCCACATCTTTCACACCCACCTCTCCACATCTTTCACACCCACCTTCACATCTTTCACACACACCTCGCCACATCTTTTATAACCAACGCCAATGCACCAAGATGATGTAAATAATTATTTTATGGGCACCACATTTCGTGGCCCCAAATTTCATTGCCCCACATTTCATGTGCACCTTATTTCATGGCCCCACATTTCATGGGCACCACAATTCATGTGCACCACATTTCATGGCCACAATGAATTTGTGGTCAACAATTTAATGATTAAATGATAACGCGAACACAACGTTTGTTCAAAAGACCTTAAAATGCCCATAAAATTCCGTTTCCTATCTTTTTTCTTGCAAAAAAGAAGCACCATGCGTTAAACTTCCTGAGTATTCCAGGCATAGTTCAAAGTTCAAAGGTTTGGTTCTTTTATTGTTACTTACAGGTTTCTATGTGTAATACACCTGCACTGTTAATTATTTGAAAATCATAAAATCCCAGGAAATCAGAAACGAATTAAAACGAATTATAAATTTATCCTGTCATTTCTTTTCCAAAAAACCAAATGTTTAAGTTTTCAGTGGGGAAAAAATGGGTTCATAAATAAACAAAGAAAGACTTGTCTAACGTAACCATATTGTGTGTGTGTGTGTGTGTACTTCTGACATGGTTGTCTTCTCCTGTCTTAGACACGAGGTTTGGGGAATGGCCGTGGGGAGCAGGGGGAAGGGGGGTAACTTCATTATTACACGGTTGGATGCCCATTGATATTTTTAGGAAAGGCTGATGACATAAAATTTAGGGACCGACCCAAGTATCCTTATTGGGTAGGTTTTTGACAGGTGGGAGGGAACACGGTGTCACGAAATGGGTGTTACCTTCCCACCTGACATACGAAGCCACTGCCTTCACGGGGACATGAAAACAAACGTTAAAAGGATATTTTTACATCTTTTTTCTTTAAAGTTTTTTTAAAAAAAGATGTAAGACCAGGAGAGAGTAGGGGGTGGTGGGGTGTGGCCCTAAATGGTAAAGAATAAAGCCCCCACCGTTAGGAGAAAGCGATACAAGTGAAGGCAACAGTTAGTTTCTCGTCTCCACCTGGGGTAGAGGACCGGTCGTATGGATACTTACTACAACAGTCTGTGTTTACACGTTAAGCTTGGGGGCAGGACAATCGGCTGGTCTAGATGAACAGAAGTAAGCGATGCCACTTCGGGGGACAGCCATCTTACGCCTTGTCTTAAGGGCCTTAATTAATCCGGCTTAAAAGGTCAAGTGTTAGATGAAGGGACCAACGACATCAACCCACTTCCCGGGGCACGGCGGATGTTCGATGAACACAAAGTGAAGACCCTAACGTTGAACCCGGGATGTCGGCCGCACGACGGACGTAAACCCATTCTTCGGGTGTAGCAGTTCATACAGGTCTAGCAGTTCATACAGGTGTGGCAGTTCATACAGGTGTGGCAATTCATACAGGTGTGTAACTACTCGTTAATTTCCTTGATCTCATCATCAGGGGGCCGAGTTGTGGTGATGGTTGCCGGGGGGGGGGGGGTTAAGTTGCATGGTTAAAACCAGAAGAGGTCACTTCTAAAGCCAAATTTGGGGAACAGGTCAATGTTCATACTGTGGGCAATGATTTGGCTATTGGGCTACGTGTCAATTATTGATCAATATATTTCAGGTGTCGTCTTAGTTTCCTAATAAATAATTTGTAAATATCAACTATCCGAAAAGAATTTCAAATAAATTGGTGTTAATACTTTAAAATATTTTAAAGATTTTTGTTTAAATATTGAATGTGAAAGTCATGGCATGGCATTAGAATAAAAGTCAATTACAATTACATTGATGTGTCTACACTTTGCCTTCAGTTATTTCTACTCACGTTTCCAGCTTTCAGGGCTGTTGCGCATTCAACTATGCCAAAATCGTTTTTAATCTCTCGGCGACGGAGAGGTACTGACCCGTCCAGTGCGTGTCCAGTACTTCAGAAGAAAATATGTGCTGAAAACACCGCCAACAAACCACAGCTCGTTGCGGTCACGACACCAGGTTTGAAGGACAATGACGTTTTGAATCTATCGACGGAATCTAGTCCTGACCATCGAAACGAATGCCGCTTGGCCGCTATGATGAGCCAGACCGTTGGCCCCTACTGCCCCCAGGAACTTCCGTTAACTCAGTGGCCATCTGGTGGCCTCAGCTCGGCCGCGGTCTGTCCGATGGACGGCGTTGATTTCATGTGCAAGAGCCGAGACCCAAGGAGGGCGCTAAGCTTCAGTCAAAGCCATCGCCAACAACAGCCGTGTCCAGTTATACCAGACAGAAAGCAAGCTGATGATAACAACAACCACATCAACTTTGAAACAAACAGCCACACCCACAACAACTTTGAAACGAACAGCCACGCCCACAACAACTTTGAAACAAACAGCCACACCCACAACAACTTTGAAACAAACATCCACAACCACAACAACTTTGAAAGAAACAGCCCCACCCACAACAACTTTGAAACAAACAGCCGAACCCACATCAACCCGACAGTCGACAGCCCCAAACAAAGCCGCCACGACGTCTTGAATGAAGTCGGTCAGCTAGAGCACACTGGTCATTTGCCACCACCCCATACGCAACAGCTCCACGCGACTGCGGAATGTGTGCAAGTAAACGTCTCAGCTGATCCCCTCACCGCCTCGGCGTGTGTAAACAAAAACAACATCTTTGACAGCAGTCCTAAAAAGATTACCTCCAGCAACAACATCACCTTTGAGAGCAGACCTACAAGGATTACCTCCAGCAACAACATCACCTTTGACAGCAGCCCTACAAGGATTGCCTCCAGCAACAACATCACCTTTGAGAGCAGACCTACAAGGATTACCTCCAGCAACAACATCACCTTTGAGAGCAGACCTACAAAGATTACCTCAAGCAACAACATCACCTTTGAGAGCAGACCTACAAGGATTACCTCCAGCAACAACATCACATTTGACAGCAGCCCTACAAGGATTGCCTCCAGCAGCTATTCGCATCATCACCCAATCTCCGACTCATTCTTTACAGGTTTACCAATGTGGATTCTCTCCCCTGGTTCAGCTCATTTAGGTAACTACACAAATTCCGTGGCAAATGACCCAGGAGTCATAGATTTGACCACCAAGCCTCGAGTGCCGAGGCCCGATTGCTATGATGAGGTCACATATTCTTCCACGCTCCGTTGCGTTGAAAATGACCATCGACCACCTCACTTCCCTGGAGATATTGGATATTCCCGTCAGGGACACGCTATGTCCGGACACCGAGCCGTCTTTTCTTCTAATGGAGATTTCAATGATCGTGACCAGTGGTCAGTAGGGAACACAATACCGAGATCTGACAGTCATGAATGTCCAGCCAGTAGATTCAATGACAATCAGACAGCAAGTTCGGGTGTCAAATCTTTGAGAGGATGTGAGGCAAGCATTGATACCAGTGAGTACACTAATTAATTACGGGAAATTGCAAATCTGATAAAACGAAGCTAAATTCTTACTCCGAAGAGCTGACAATATTCAATTAATACGACAGTGGAAGACCAGGAAAGACAAATAACCTTTACAAAACATTATTTAAACGTCTGGGGATTTTATACATATTTTTT
This sequence comes from Radix auricularia, assembly GCA_002072015.1. Taxonomy (NCBI): domain Eukaryota; kingdom Metazoa; phylum Mollusca; class Gastropoda; family Lymnaeidae; genus Radix; species Radix auricularia. The sequence continues at coordinate 891,598 of MUZC01000551.1, read as the reverse complement.
AAAAAATAGTGTCAAAATTCATAAAGCTGACGGCTATTTAAGTTTATGCAGTGCTTTTTTCAGTGGGAAGTCATGGGAACTGAGTTCCCGTACCTTTTTTTGACCAGATTCGTGTATATTCATATAAATAGTCGGCATTTTACTTACTGTCAGTCCTTTTTACAGTGGGGACTCACGGGAACGACGTAAATTACAGTTTACAAATAAACAAACCAAGTGGCAAACGCTGTTATTCAGTTATTCTACTAATATGATATCTATGGACCACTGATATCATATTAGTTATTATTAGTAGTAGTAGAATAAGAATAACAGCGTTTCTGACATAAGTTAAAAAAACAGATGTGAAATGAGTTCCCAAACATTTTTCGCTAGAAAAAAAAAGCACTGAGTTTATCTCAGGGAGTCAGTAATTACCTGGGCTTTAGTTAAACTTTGTGTAGCTATAGTAATTTTTTCCGATATTATAAATTGAAAATATATGAATATGAATACATTGAAGTTGTAACTTTAACAAAACAAAACAAAAAAAACTAATTGTCAATTTCAGGAATCACCTCCTCCTGTCCGCTTAATTTTCCCCACCCAGTGGCGTAGCTAGGGAAGGTGTGTTTAAATTCGAAAGTCCACCAGGCCCCCACTTGAGGGGGGGCCCTAAGTAGTGTACGATATTTTTTACATTAAATATTACGCCACCACCATTTATGTGGGGCCCCCAAAGATGCCAAGCCTCCCTGGGCCCCCAAAGAGCCCAAGCCTCTCTGGGCCCCGAAATCTCTATAAATCCATAACTATGCCACTGTCCCCACCTACATTGTTAGATTAACATAAACACGAGTGAGAGTGAAGATAGTTGCCACGTCAAGAAAATACAAGATCGTAATTTGATGATTTGACGGCCACAGGGCAGACTACAACTGTTATCAATAATAAATAATGGAATCATCCCATCAAATGTGTTCCGACGATTATCTTTTCTTATCTTATAACATCTTATCAGAGTTTATCTTATTTATTACCGACGGACCTTCTGTAAAGAAGATAATTGCTTATCCATGTTCTGTGTAAAGTCTTTCATTTTTATCAGACTTTTGAATGTTGATAGTATGTTTGTTTTTCTGGTTTGTTTAGGCATCCCATACCACGCCCATATTCTAAAGACAGGGGGGGGACAATTTGTATGCGTTTGTTTGTGTATTGTGATATATTTATGTACTTACTGTAACAGCCAAACATTTCCTACAAGAACATGAGATAAAGACAGTGTTGAAGTCAATAATAGTTTGGTTTTTTTACTCGCTGATTTTTTAAATAAAAAAATAAATAATAAATAAAAACTAATTTTAACGATAAGTTTTTTTCCCGTGCAGTTTGCCTTTCAATGTGAACACAGGGGGAAATTTTAAAAATATTTAAACCTGACCATTTTACACGTATACTGATAAAAACACCAACAAATTAAATGTCATAATTCATAAAATTTTGGGCTTGAATTTGAGTTAAGGTTTTATTTTTTAATTTTTTTTAAAACTACGTTTGGATCTAGATGTAGACTCCACAAATTTTTTAAAGTTTTTTTTTCTTCATATTTAAATATGTTTTTTCCTTCATTTTTTCTCCTCTTATAATTTCTCTTTCACCAAATTAGTGTATTCAATGTGAAACCTCATTGGTACAAAACTTTCAAAAGTCTTCCACAGTCCAGAAAGATTTTTATTAAAATTTAGATCTCAGTTAATTGAGAGATACCAATAATTTTATAATAGTTCTCGTAATTGAGTCAAATTATAAAATGTGTTTTGCTCTGTATAGTAAGGAAAGATTTGTTCATAAAATTCCCGAAATCTAACATGGACAATTTCATTGGTCCTTAATGAAGTCCTGTATTATAGCAGATGATTTTTAAAACAATGTTGTAAGGGTATTGTGCATTGAAATATTATCTTACAATTTTTTAGAAGTATGTTAGTAACTGTTATTTTTTAACAAAATTTCATTAAATACTATATATTTTGTTTAACTATTTGTTTTAAGATGGTAAATGTTTTATTTTGGTGTAGATCTTTGTGTTGTCCACTTTCACGTCATTTTTTGCTAGCGTTGTTGCCCTGGATTGGTTGGTAATAATTTTTGGGGTGACGATAACATCTTATCATATATTATATATGAGACACTCCTTCTATGCAGAAGATAATTGCGTCATACGCTTGACCACGGATAGTGTGTCTTGTCTTGCATTTTTCTTACAGTTTTGAATGTTGACGATAGCGTGTTGGCTTTTCTGGGTGGCTTAATTAACTCGTGCAACTACCGTATTCCTCACAGAATTAAGAGAATATATTTCGTTAAGAGATATCGCATCTTTTTAAATTAACATTTATGGTATGTAGAATATTGTAATTAAAACTGAAAAAAAAATAAATAAATATATGACAAGGTTAAATAATAAGATTAAGATACAAAAACATCTCCATGAAAAAAAAGAATGCTGCTCATAGAAAATTGTTGTACAGGAATGTTCTAAAGGAATGTTATACAGGAATGTCTATACAGGAATGTTATAAAGCGGTGTTTGAAAGTAAGAATTAGTTAAAAGTTGAGATTGATTCGTGTTAAACAGTGTTGAGTGAGTGTTGTATACTTTTGTTACACAATTTTGTTGAAAGGGGGGTGTTGTAGGACTTTGTTAAAGGGGGCGTTGTAGAACTTTGTTAACGGAGGGTGTTAAGAAGTTTGTTAAAGGGGTGTGTTGTAGAACTTTGTTAAAGGAGGGTGTTGTAGGACTTTGTTAAAGGGGGCGTTGTAGAACTTTGTTAAAGGAGGGTGTTGTAGAACTTTGTTAAAGGAGGGTGTTGTAGAACTTTGTTAACGGAGGGTGTTTAAACTTTGTTAAAGGAGGGTGTTGTAGAACTTTGTTAACGGAGGGTGTTTAAACTTTGTTAAAGAAGGGTGTTTAAACTTTGTTAAAGGAGGGTGTTGTGGTACTTTGTTAACGGAGGGTGTTGTAGAACTTTGTTAAAGGAGGGTGTTTAAACTTTGTTAAAGGAGGGTGTTGTAGAACTTTTGTGGCCGTGTGCCCGCGCCACAACCGTTGTTTATTTTTGGTGTCGAAACGCATCGCTTGGCGCCTTGCTTTCGGCGAAAGTGACATTTATAAGCACCAAAGAGCACCACAAGGGGTTACTATGGATTGTCGTCATAAAACTGAAGGACTTCCTGTTGTGTTGTTTCCATGTACGGTTGATCTCCATTATTGTTATATAAAAATAAATAAGTATAGAACTATAGTCTCACGACCTGCATTTCGTTTATCTATTTGTGTTAATTTTGAGAAATTAACCAATCAAACATAAGCCACCACTCGGCTACATATTTTTGGCGCTGCGAGCAGACCGTCTCCACCAGTCGATGCGCCAGCACCAAGAGGACATGGACGCCCACGTCGCCAACTGTCCCCCGGCACCCAGACATCCCAAGTCCAACAAGCGGAGATCCCGTCACCGAAAAAAGGTATGTCTGTGGTGTAATAGAAAAGGACACGTTGAGGTTGACTGTCGTGCCAAGAGGAGGTACGTCGCTCACCACAATGGCTCACCTCCATTCCTGAAAACACCAGTTCTACCTGGATACCAGGAAGTTAAGACCAAGACCGCCACAGGAGCTGCACGGGTCATGCCAGTCCAACGTATGGCAAGCGTCAGTGCAACAGCATGCTCCGTGACAGCGTCCCCGTGTTCGCAACCTGAATTCGATAGGGACTTGGCGACCAGGTACAACACACCTGACTGGCAGCACACCACACGGAAGCAACATCGTGTGAATAGCAACAGGTCTTCTAATTCACCGAGGCTCAGTGAGTACACGCCCTGTGCTACTGTCGGCCGCGGCGAGTTCAAAGAACGGCCGATCATGCGCCGTACCCCCTTGACTCGTCGGGATTATAACAGTGGATCTCAATTTCAAGAGATCCCACTACGCAACAAGACAACCCATCGGGCTGATGGCTTTCAGCGACGATTCCCCACAGGGGCGGGCTGTAAGGCCAAGCATGTGCCTGCTCCATCAGCTGTCAACGTAAGAGAAAGCTACAGAGATTCTCACACAGGCCCTATCCGACCTGGGAGACATCGATACCGGCCTACAAAGAATCCCGTGACTGCTAAGAAAAGAGACAACAGCTCTATACCAGCTGGCAGAGTGTTGAAAGAGCCTGTCACGGCCGAACGGGGTCAATACATGGAGGACCTGGGGCACGTACCCAAAGGTCAAACGGGTGTGACCACAACACACCATGACCACGCGCCCAAGCACACGATCATTCTTCAGTTAAGCAACAAACCAGACGGCATGGGGCCACCAGAAGACCTTGGCTATGACACTGACCACGTAACAGATGGACAGGTCACAGCCGTGATAAGGCAGCCTCCTCAAGCCAAGCCACGAAGTTCCCGTATGCTGCAGTCTTTAAACAAGGACGTGATGACACCCTAACGGCATCATAACATTGACTGTTAGATATGTCTTCAATTTGTATATTTATATATTTTTCAACTATGTTTTCATATGTAAGTAGGTAGCATATCATATAGTATGGTGCACTTGTACCTATGATTTCATACAAATATTAATTGGGTCTCTAGGTACTACTCTTATCAAGTGACAAATAACATTTATTGTCGTGAATTTAAAAAAAAATTTGTATTGCAATTTGGTATTAGAAATTCTCATCAATACAGTTATTCTACAATATATTAGTTATAGTCTTAAATGGCTCCAGCGAGGGCGCTGGATTTCAAAAGCATGGGGGAGATGTGGCCATGTGCCCACGCCACAACCGCGCCCCAACTGCTCCCCCCTCGCCACGCACCCAAACAAAGGGCCCCATTTGTAAATTACACCAGCGAGGGCGCTGGATTTTAAAAGCATGGGGGAGATGTGGCCGTGAGCCCGCGCCACAACCGTTGTTTATTTTTGGTGTCGAAACGCATCGCTTGGCGCCTTGCTTTCGGCGAAAGTGACATTTATAAGCACCAAAGAGCACCACAAGGGGTTACTATGGATTGTCGTCATAAAACTGAAGGACTTCCTGTTGTGTTGTTTCCATGTACGGTTGATCTCCATTATTGTTATATAAAAATAAATAAGTATAGAACTATAGTCTCACGACCTGCATTTCGTTTATCTATTTGTGTTAATTTTGAGAAATTAACCAATCAAACATAAGCCACCACTCGGCTACACTTTGTTAACGGAGGGTGTTGTAGAACTTTGTTAAAGGAGGGTGTTGTAGAACTTTGTTAATGGAGGGTGTTTTAACTTTGTTAAAGGAGGGTGTTGTAGAACTTTGTTAAAGGAGGGTGTTGTAGAACTTTGTTAACGGAGGGTGTTGTAGAACGTTGTTAACGGAGGGATTTCTAGAACTTTGTTAACGGAGGGTGTTGTAGGACTTTGTTAAAGGAGGGAGTTGTAGGACTTTGTTAAAGGAGGGAGTTGTAGAATTTTGTTAACGGAGGCTGATGTAGAACTGAAGACGTTGGTTTTTTAGTCTTCGTATAATCTTCAACACAAATTGTTAGAGATATTTGCCTGCCACCGACATGAAGCAATGTGTCAGGGGTCGGAGGCTATTTGTATTCACCCAAACACGCTATCGATCGTTGATCGAATCCAATTTAATTGAGCCACGATTGTTATGCTTGGATGAAGTTGGAAATTTAAAAAAGGCAGCAAAAAATGCTAATTATTAAATACAAACACTGATATGTCAGGTTGATCATTCGACCTTGACACCCGTTAAATGACTGGTCGGAATCGTTTGAAATCAAATCAACTTCAAACACAGGGAACATTAATTACAATGTGCCTCACATTAATCTATTTTACCCCTAAAAACCAATACAACTCCACTTTAGGTCATTCCTTATATTCACTGGAATTGACTAACCAATGAAATTGAGATAAATTTCTACGATTCTATTTAGGTGTACACGGCCGAATCATTCATTGGAGAAAATGAGACATAATTTGTTTCGAACAAAGTGCCTAAAATTTAAAGCACACCTACAAATATTGACCATAACGTAGTGCTGAGTATTTATGTCCAGTAGAAGTTCAGTTAATTGATATCCAGTAGCTCATTGAATAGCCATCTGATTGACCTGTTAATGGATATCTTATAGCTCTGTTTATTGCCACCTTGTACTTCTGTTTATTGTCCTCTTGTACCTCTGTTTATTGCCACCTTGTACCTCTATTTATTGGCACATTGTACCTCTGTTTATTGGGACCTTGTACCTCTGTTTATTGCCATCTTGTACCTCTGTTTATTGCCACCTTGTACCTCTGTTTATTGTCCTCTTGTACCTCTGTTTATTGTCACCTTGTACCTCTGTTTATTGTCCTCTTGTACCTCTGTTTATTGCCACCTTGTACCTCTGTTTATTGTCCTCTTGTACCTCAGTTTATTGCCACCTTATACCTCTGTTTATTGTCCTCTTGTACCTCTGTTTATTGTCACCTTGTACCTCTGTTTATTGTCCTCTTGTACCTCTGTTTATTGCCACCTTGCACCTCTGTTTATTGTCCTCTTGTACCTCTGTTTATTGCCATCTTGTACCTCTGTTTATTATCACCTGTTGTATCTGATTATTGCTATCTGGTAGATCTGTGTATTGCCATCTCGTAGCTCTGCTTATAGTTTATAGCCATGTTTATAGACATTTGTTCGATAAGTTTATAGCCGTATTGTAGAGCTGTTAATTGCTAGTTGGTAGTAAGGTTTATAGCAATGTGGTAGCTCTGTTTATTGACATCTAACAGACGCTGTTTATAACCTTCTAGTAGCTCTGTTTATAGCTATTTGTTAGCTCTTTTTAAAGCCATGTGGTAGCTCTGTTTATAGCCATGAAGTCACTCTGTTTATAGCCATGAAGTCACTCTGTTTATAGCCATGAAGTCACTCTGTTTATTGCCATTTGGTAGCTCTGTTTATAGCCATGAAGTCACTCTGTTTATAGCCATTTGGTAGCTCTGTTTATAGCCATGAAGTCACTCTGATAGCCCTTTGGTAGCTCTGTTTATACGCTGGACAAGACAAGGGTCACCACTATGGCCCAATGATTTCTCTTTCCAAAGCCATAATGTTGGAGACCATGGGGCTTTGTTTGAAGTAAATTAATAAACAACTATTAATATAAATCATAGATTTCTTCCTGTCAACTCTTGTTATTCCACGTCTCGACAGCACTATTCAATGCGCCGTCCGTGTAACAGAAGGTTTTAGTTTATTGACAGCTAGGCTAATAAGGGTCTTTCAGTCTGCTTGAGAACCCACGATCACACAAGACGTTTTATGACTCCCTGTGTATGGGAATGTTTTGTGTTGATTTGAGGCGATAATTGGAACAAATCATTTCGGTAATGGTCGTTAACTTCGTTTATCCAAAATAGCCTCGTGACCGCTGCAAAAGTGAACCAAAAAATAATAAATAACCTGTCATTTAGAATTGGGCTGCAATAAGCTGTTAAATTATTATTTTTTCAATGGACAAATATAAAAGATAACTAAATAGATGAAAGGTTTACTTATGTGTTTGTACTATAATAATAAAGATTTAATTTATCGTTTTAATAGCACTAATAATGACATGACTTAAAAAACGAACAAACTTGGACTTGATTCACTCATGAGTAGGCCTGTCACCGGGTACATGGGAACCCGGGTACCTGTTGCCTTGCCGGGTAGTAAAATTCAGCACAGTACCTTGAAAATGTGGCTCCATTATCTTTATTAACGGAAATCAAACTTCGGCTCGCATCAGGCTTAAAATACGTTCTCGACAAACAACAATGTATTTTGATATATCTTTTTTTTTCTTCTGAAAATGAAAAAGAAATTGCAAACACAAAAAGGTTTTGTTTCTTTGAATGAATCATTTAAGGATAACAAAACTCCTCTGCCGAAAATACAAATGGACCGCATAGAGATGAAAGAGGCCGTGTCTGTTTTATTGTTAATAAAGTTAGTGTCAAAGCAAGGGTGTTTTACCCCTGCTTTTACACTAACTTAGGTTTAAAATACGCCGACATTGGGTTTCTGATTGATACTAGCCATTGTTGCTTATCTACCAGCCTCTCCTCCCTCCACTCTTATAACCCACAACCTGTCCCCTATCGCTTGTGTTTCTTATTCATTACCACTTGTGCCTTGCCCAGAACTGAATTTAATAATACACCTAAAGTGGTCAGTTTTCAAAGTCAATAAATTAAATATTGACTAACAGTGTAAAATGGACAAGGCGTCAGCCGTGTGGCTACTGTGTAAAATGAGATGCATGTATGGTGGCTAGGCAGCATTGTATAGCTGTCATGCCATGCCGGGAAAATTTTGCGATGTTCAAAATTTGGACGGGTACCGGGGCAGCTTTTTTTTATATATAAAAAAAAAATAATATTGACAGCCCTACTCATGAGTAGTGTATAAATATTCCGCTCATTGTAACGAGCAACAATTTAGATTATTTCGTTATAGAGTGTCATCTCTCGGACTTCAAACAATACTAAATTCTCTTGAACGAAAGCCAAGTAAAATTATACAATGCATTCTTGGAACGATTAAAGCTACTAACAAACTACAGTACAGTTGGTCTAGTTTCGGGACTGCGATTCTTCTCCATAAATGTTTTCCTCCTTGAGTTCAACCTCGCTAATCGCCCCCGTACCTCCTCCGCGCTGCAGATGTTTACTTGTACGGGGAAAGTCCATTGTCCGCCTGGCTGGCTATTGCCACGGCTAGCTTGCATGGCTATTGCCACGGCTAGCTTGCTTGGCTATTGCCACGGCTGGCTTTTGTCATTCAAGGGGACACATGTAAATCCGTTGCCGATATTCCTCTGCGCGGTGGAGTGGGCCCGTCTTTTTTTGCTTTCATCATTAGAAAATAAGTTATGTTTGCAGATCTGTTGGGCTCATGCGATCGACTGCCGAGCGTTGTATGATGTCCGCCTTTTGGGGTGGCTGGAGACACGGTAAAGGAAAAACGGGGGGTGGGGTGCGTGGAAGGGTCTTGCAGAGCTTTCATTGCTTAAAGAAGCGCTTTTATTTTTTTATAAAACCCCTGAGGACATACTTGAGAATCACACAAAAATTATATAAAAATCACCAGAAGATGTCAAACAAGGCTGTGTTGCTTTTCATTGATGCGGCCGTTACGTTGTGAACCTGAGAAAGTTGGGTGCGAGAGTGCGTGTGAAAGGTCACGGCCTTCGCCGTGGGTGAGGAGGAAGACATGAACCACACTGCTAAGCACCGTATTGCAAATTTTTGTTTGGAGCTGATAAGACATATTTCGCTGGTTGATTGAATTGGTACTTGAGACAACAAAAAACGGCCCGCGGGCCGGATCCGACCAGCGATGCCGCTTCATCCGGCCCGCCAAATGTAATAGTAATTGATTAATGAATGCATTTTATTTGATAGAGCATAATGTGCTTAAGATATTTTCATACAAATTTAATACCGATTTAGAACAATAGATCATCACATGGCCGGGGAAATTCGGCTGCTTTGAATTTTATTTCGATCTTTGCGTCCGCACATGTACACACTTGGTATGATTTAAGTATTGTTTCAAAAATATTCAGCTCCAATTCTTTGATATATTTTTAGTAAATAAATATACAGTCATCTTCGTTTGTTGTGTTGTTGTTTTACTTTGGTGCCTCCACTGACCCACGATTGACGTCAAGGCTAAACTTAAACTTCTTAAACTTTGTTTTTTTCTAGAATGATTATGCGGTCCATGCTCGTCATTTTGTCAGCGATCGGGCCCGCCGTGGAAAAAAGTTCGGTGTCTCTGTATTGGTATAATGAAATGCAAGCTGACAGTACGTGTGAGCGACCCGAGTTTGGTGGGTGGGTGGGAGGGGGGCGTTTCCTCACTTTGCAGTTTCGACAAGACGCATACTGTCATATTAACGGAAACAAACATTAAAAATAATCAACCCGTAAATACAAAGTTTTTGTATATAAATCCCCTATATATGAGGCATAACTAAAGCTAATAAAAGTATTGATTATGTTCAATATAATACGTACCGCGCGACAGTCTAGAACAAGCATTTACATAGAGATTTTTAGAGGTAATCTAAATATTCGGTAATTTAATTACGGTACATTTGATCGATCTGAAATTTTGCTACAATGCAATGTTAGGTGACAAAAGTCCATGTGCTAAATTTCAACTCGACATGACAACGGGAAGTTGTTCATTTTCTACTTTTATTTTTCCGTGGGACCACTACTGACAGAGAGACAAGACGATGAAGTTAATACAAGGTATTTAAATATGCTGGAACTTTGTAGCGTTAATGAATAAGTTCTGAAAGTTATGCCGCAGTGCACGATGAGGAGTTAGAGTGGCTTCGTGGCATTCTGGTTCGGGATGTAATAATCGACTGGAATCAAACAGATTAGATATACTGACCAGGATTCTATCACACGAACTCAACTCTCTTCGCCTCAGTAACCATTAAAAGGAAACTCCATGGTAATGACAAAGAATTTCATCTCTTGCTAGAAGTTCAAAATGTTTTCAATTTTTTTTTCTCCAAATTAATGAATCAACATTTCTTTTAATGAATATCGTAGCTGATGTATAACGTATTGTCATTTATGTAATTAGTATGATATGAATGTTTATATAATTTATATATGTATTGTTATCCCCATGTAAAGCGCTGTGAGCCCGGCTCCTAGCTGGGATACAGTGCTATATAAATTATCATTTTATTATTATTATTAAGTTAGGACGCAACGATGTAAACCCTTGTGTCCCCAAGTCTGTAAGAATCTGGCATGCTGGCCCACAGTTTTCAAAAATCCGAGTTGTTACCAAGACTTTTAATGCCTACGATTGAGTCAGTTCGGGCTCGTCTTTGAAACTGCGACAATCTCCTTAGGGGCTGAAGAAAAAAAATATCCAGACAGGGAGATTAAGACGAGTTTTCAGCATTCAGATTGCGATATTTTAAGTGTTTACTGCAACTCGATCTGGTTTCCTTTTATCTTCCCGCCCCTACTACCAAGCCCACCAGCCTTACTCCCCTCTTAAAGTCAAAGGTCACCTTTCATCTTGTACACTGACGTAAAATGTCCATAAAATTGTGTTTCGGAAAATTTGTTTCGAAACGTTCCCGGGAACAGATCCCGTTACAGTCACAAATTTATATTACCACCCCGACCACCCTTACAAGCTCTAACATCTGACCTTGTTCGGGGCAGTAAAACAAGGCAGTTCAATAGAATAGGAAGTGGGGCACCAGAGACGTGTTAAACACTCGAAGCAATGAAGAAGCCAGGACACCGTCATTAATTGATGGCGACTTGTCGTGCTGTATATCTAGGCGGTGAATGGACGCCGTGCGGGGCACCGCTAAAACGTAATCTCAGCCCCGCTGCTTTATTTCAAGATGATAAAGTTTTTGAAGAAAGGTTTTCAAGAAATGGTCATAAAAATTTTTCGCTCGATTTTTTTTCTTCAAATCCAGCGGCTTCCTTGCCTCACCCCGTGGAGAATAGTCAAACCTCGGTGAAAACAGTTTATTTTTAACGCACTTTTTTCCACTGCCCCCCCCCCCCACACACACACACACATACAAGCGATTTTGTTTTTAAAAGCTGCAGTAAGGGTTGTTGTTTTTAAACACTTAATGTTCTTGTGAACTTGGATATGTATTTGGGACCTGGAGAATTTGCCACAATTTCTGATAGGATAAAGAACGTTTTTTAATGGTGTTAAGAAGAAGTTTTTTTTCTTCTTCTTTTCTGACTTTCTGGGGTGTATCTGCTTACAACCTGATAACGATCTGTTCATTCCTTCGTACTTGTTTTGTTTGTTTTTTAAATTTTATTTCGCTCCGGCCAGAGGTGCGTAAAGTAATTCCACGCGTCGTGAAAAGTTGTAATGCACGTTAATTAAGGGATGCGTCATGGTGTGAACAAAGACTAATCTACCTTTAATGGGATTTCCCTTTGTAGCTCCCACTAGCACCTGAATCGGCTCAACCCGTCAGCCGCTGGGAGGACCCCCTCCTTCCCTCGGCCCCGATCCCGTTTCGTCAGTGGCTTTGTGGGTGACATTGTTTCCAGCCTTCAACAAAGGTAAAAACTCATGATGAATTGGACATGGAAAGGCAAGTCCTTTTCTTCGTTCCCAGTGCTCGTAAATCCCTCTCCAACTTTTCAGTCCAACCGGGGTAGGAGGGATCTGTTGGAAACCTGAAACCTAGGAGCTCTCGACGCCAACCTCGTGCATTGTATGCAAATCATTTTTCTTTCTTTCACGAGTTGAATTGGAAGATTTCTCAAAAATGACATGGCTAAACGTCAAACAACAAGCTGTATTTTCTTTAAATATATGTGTATTTTCTGGTGGTATTTTTATATCTTGTTTTCCAAGACATGCTGAGATATTTAAAAGGTCTTAAGCATTGTTTCGTTTAGTTTTACGTTCGGACGGAGCTGGGGGTTCATATCCCATATTAGGAATATGGGATATTTTGTCATCCTTTAGGAGTACATTCAAAACGTCTCTTTGAACTACAGAGTTTGTTTAATAAGAAAGAGGGAGAAAGAGAGAGAGGAGGACAGAGTGAGAAGGGAGAGAGAGAGAGACATAGACACAGAGAGAGGAGAAAGTTATGTATAGAGAGAAGAAGAAGTAGAGAGATGGAGACACATAGAGAGAGAGGGAGACACATAGAGAGGGGGGATCGGAGTGAGTTAAGGAGGGGGTAGAGAGATCAACTAAAGGTAAAATAATGATTTTAAGTTGACAATTTTAATGCGATAAATTGGAAAATGAAATAAACTGTTTTTAAAATCTTCTTGAACAAAATATTTTTTTAAAAAAATATTTTAAAATTTCTTAAAACACACAAGAGAAAAAAATCTTGGTCGAAATTTTAAATTAAAAAGTTGAACCAAAACTACTGTACCTATTGACCATTCAGCACATCTATCGTACAGTTTAGTTTCCATCTCCATGGCGGTCAGACTGCGGTCTTTAGGGAACTCAGAAACATCCTTCCACAGAGTTTCGATAACGGACAGTTCGACCATGTCTATTGGACCATTTGACGTTTCGACCACGGACAGTTCGACCATGTCTATTGGACCATTTGACGTTTCGACCACGGACAGTTCGACCCTGTCTATTGGACCGTTTGACGTTTCGACCACGGACAGTTCGACCCTATCTATTGGACCGTTTGACGTTTCGACCCACATGTTCGATTAACAGGATCATTCCGTCCGTGGCAAAACAGTCCATGGACAAATGTACTGACAAACTGAAGTAGCAAAGTTTATCCCACCCACCCATACCATTATAATATCTTCCTTAATTGATGAGAAAGTAGTCAAAACATGAACAAACCTTTAGGTCCTGTGCTACGCTGATTTGAGACTCGTCTGTCTTCACTAATCAATACCACGTGACTCGACAATTGTGGTTTTATTACTATAAGTTGGGAGCCATTTTATTTTAGCTTTTTTTTCAAGTCAGGAGGATTACCTCTAAAGAGCAAAATAAAAATATAGATAGTTAAAAATATATTTCTAAATCTTTCTTTCTCTCTCTCTTGTGTCTGTGTGTGTGGGTGTGTCTGTCTGCCATTGGTTTATTTTGTTTGTTTTTTTCCTTTTGTTTTTAAATTGTTCATTACGGGTAATGTGTTCAAGCATTAGTCGTTCGTATTAGTGATGTCTTTTCCCAGGAAAAACTAAACATCCGGTACAGATGAGTACAACTGAAACGATTTAAAGAATCATTCCTACTACATTCAAATGCTTGCACTTATAGGGACGCCCCATAAAAAGTTTGGGGCATACACCTTTCAGTTTCAGGCGTCTTTCACTGGTCGCCAATTTTCTCATTCACAGCGCGTCATACGACTTTATTACCCCCAGCGGCCGCTAGCAATCAGCCCAAACACAGAGCGTCGGTTGTTGTTTTTTTTTCTTCCTTTGTTCAATCATTTTCTAAGACCGGGACATGGACTCTACTACCCTCGCCACACTCGAGATTACCAACTCCTTCAACCTTACTTGCGACTATATCAAACTTGTCATTGGACTCAAAAACCCCGGCGCTCTTACCCTGTAGGAACATCACAATACACACGGTCTGTTGTGAACCATCCACCAGAGGAGGAAGTCCCCCCCCCCCCACACACACACCTCACCTAGACATTCTTTGGCTCGCCATCCCCCCCAACCTGCACTGTATTTTTAAAATTTTTATTTCATGTATTCCCTTTCAAAAAAAGCTCTTCTCCAAAAGCCCTCTATCAAAGGCTCGCAGGGTGATTCAACAAAATAAGTGTTTGGTGCGCTCGTTTTGTTCTCGACTCCTCTCTAGCGGACTGAATGGCATATGTTATTATGTACTGAAGCGATGTAGTCGATTTCACTTGCCTAATTTCACCTCTACTTCTCCGCACCCCCCAAATCTTTTTTTCACCTTCTTTCTTTCACGTGCCACAAGTGGCTGTCAAAACGTTCTCCCAAGCATGCCACCGCAGATCGTCATTCTGACGTCTGCTACAAACTCTATGCCTGAATTAGCTCGGCTGCCCAGAATCAACTCGATTTCAAGGGTTCTCAGATATTTTCAGTTAGTGTCATTTGTTGGTCTTATTTAAAAACATATCACATTCAAATAATCATTTCAAAAATATAAATTGCATGTAACATTTACTTTATTATTTTTTAATATATATTTTTTTTAAATTTCCATCCTACGCTTAACTTTTACTTCAGAATCGAATATCTGCGACACTCGTTTTAACACCCAATTTTGAGATCCCTTCGTTGGAAAAATTTTAAAGGGAAAAAAATGAACGTTGCAATGCAACAAGTGCGTCTTATTGAATAAGTGAATGCTGAGAGTATCACCCGGAGCACCATCTAAATTTAATGACATTAAGCTATTTATAAGTAGCGGAACAAATGCTGCGTTTAAAAAAAGACTCTTTGGAGACAAAATGGTTGATTTTTGAGGAATTTATTTCGATCTAACGCCCCCCCCCCCCACCACACCTCCTCGCCGTTCTTCGACCGCGTTCTCCCAACTTTCTAAAAGTTATTACCGTTATAATGCGTGTACCGGAGTGCCCTAAAGCCTGTATGTCTATTATGGCTGTTTCAGCTTTTGAAAATTTGAATTCCTTTTCGCTTGGGTCATAGATTATATATTTATCTACTTAACACGGAACTTAACTGCCGCGATCTGGAGTGATCAAAGGAAGGAGTGCTTGTCGGAATAAAGTCCAGATACGCTGGGTATAAACTTGTGTTGAAGGAGGGGGTCTAGGACTATCGGGCTGAATATTTCTATTTCAAGGATCCTTACATTAGAACGGGGGTCGGGAAACTATGGCTCGCGAGCCAGATGGGGCTCTATTGATGGCTGCGTCTGGGTCTCTGACAAATGTGCGATTATAAAAATATTTTTAAAAACTTTGATTCAGACTCCTTGTTCTACACATTAATTGCAATTTAAAAAAAAAAAAAAAACCAGCATAACAATGTTATTAAAAAGAAATCTGAGACATAATTATTCTAGTTTTAGTGTTGAAATTACACAAAATGCTCACATTTACTTGATATTTTTTGTTTTAAACACAATGTGTGGCTGTCACAGAATTACTTTTCAAAACAAGCGGTGTTTATGGCTCTCTCAGACAAAAAGTTTCCCGATCCCTGCATTAGAAACATGGGGAAAGAGGCGGGCGTTCTTTTCAAACTGTGAATGCCATTTAGATGTTCTTGTGCTCCCAGGGAGTGGAGTAAATTCGATGCCCCCGGGGGGGGGGGCAAACCAAAACATCAACAAAATAGGAAAGTACCTTCTGAGACAGTAAATCCTAAAAAAAATTGCCCAGTCATTTTTGTGTGTACTAAATAAATAACGCATAGTTACGTTTACACTAAATTTCCCAGGAGCGGGTCTCACGCTGTGTCATCGAACGTCTCTCAACGTCATTACAATGTGAGCCGTCATTCCGTCATTAATTCAGTGGTAGTATTGTTAGATAGTTCAGATAATTAAACCGATCAGATAAATACGTGTAGTTACAATGACCGCCACAGTACAGTTATGGGTCAGTCTCTGTCTCTGTCCCTGTCTCAGTCTCTGTTTCTGTCTCAGTCCCTGTCTCAGTCTCTGTCTCTGTCTCAGTCCCTGTCTCTGTCTCAGTCCCTGTCTCTGTCTCAGTCTCTGTCTCAGTCTCTGTCTCAGTCTCTGTCTCAGTCTCTGTCCCTGTCTCTGTCTCTGTCCCTGTCTCAGTCTCTGTTTCTGTCTCAGTCCCTGTCTCTGTCTCAGTCTCGGTCTCTGTCTCTGTCTCAGTCCCTGTCTCTGTCTCAGTCCCTGTCTCTGTCTCAGTCTCTGTCCCAGTCTCTGTCCCTGTCTCTGTCTCTGTCTCTGTCCCTGTATCAGTCTCTGTTTCTGTCACAGTCCCTGTCTCTGTCTCAGTCTCGGTCTCTGTCTCAGTCCCTGTCTCTGTCTCAGTCCCTGTCTCAGTCTCTGTCTCAGTCTCTGTCCCTGTCTCTGTCTCTGTCCCTGTCTCAGTCTCTGTTTCTGTCTCAGTCCCTGTCTCTGTCTCAGTCTCGGTCTCTGTCTCTGTCTCAGTCCCTGTCTCTGTCTCAGTCTCTGTCTCAGTCTCTGTCTCAGTCTCTGTCTCAGTCTCTGTCCCTGTCTCTGTCTCTGTCCCTGTCCCTGTCTCTGTCTCTGTCCCTGTATCAGTCTCTGTCTCAGTCCCTGTCTCTGTCTCAGTCCCTGTCTCTGTCTCAGTCCCTGTCTCTGTCTCAGTCTCTGTCTCAGTCTCTGTCCCTGTCTCTGTCTCAGTCTCAGTCTCAGTCCCTGTCTCTGTCTCTGTCCCTGTCTCTGTCTCAGTCTCAGTGTCAGTCCCTGTCTCAGTCTCTGTCTCAGTCTCTGTCCCTGTCTCTGTCTCAGTCTCAGTCCCTGTCTCTGTCTCAGTCTCTGTCTCAGTCTCTGTCCCTGTCTCTGTCTCAGTCTCAGTCTAAGTCCCTGTCTCAGTCTCTGTCTCAGTCTCAGTCCCTGTCTCAGTCCCTGTCTCAGTCTCTGTCTCAGTCTCTGTCTCTGTCTCAGTCTCTGTCTCAGTCTCTGTCTCAGTCTCAGTCTCAGTCCCTGTCTCAGTCTCAGTCCCTGTCTCAGTCTCAGTCCCTGTCTCAGTCCCTGTCTCTGTCTCAGTCTCGGTCTCTGTCTCAGTCCCTGTCTCAGTCTCAGTCTCTGTTTCTGTCTCAGTCCCGTTCTCTGTCTCAGTCTCGGTCTCTGTCTATGCCATTTCAAAGCCAGGCCTACAAACTTCTTTAGTGTTTCAAATTTCGGCTTCTTATTCTCACTAATGGCCGACAAGTTTATTCTACAGTCATCTTTTAACTCTGCCTCCACACACGAACGTTGGGGCCTAGAAGTGGCATTTAGCGTCTGTTTCATTTCATGCTATTCATTTTTGTATCAAATTTCACTGCTGTTAAAGGAAACGTGTTAAAAAAAAAGTTTTCCAAGAGGATATATGAATTTGTCATTGTTGAGGGGGAGGGGGGGGAGGTAATCGAAACTTGAAACTTAACCTTTCAGGAGTCTAGGATTAGCGCGGTCTCGTTAAAGCCACGTGATATCTGCATTCATACTTGACTTTATTCTCAGTGGCCTTGACATCTTGCAATATCAAGAAAAATTTTAAATACAAAAAGGCTAATAACTTGCCAAAATGTGGCTAAGATGACCTGAGGGCCAAAAGTTGGCTAAGATGACCTGAAGGCCAAAAGTTGGCTAAGATGACCTGAGGGCCAAAAGTTGGCTAAGGTGACCTGAGGGCCAAAAGTTGGCTAAGGTGACCTGAGGGCCAAAAGTTGGCTAAGATGACCTGAGGGCCAAAAGTTGGCTAAGATGACCTGAGGGCCAAAAGTTGGCTAAGATGACCTGAAGGCCAAAAGTTGGCTAAGATGACCTGAGGGCCAAAAGTTTGCTAAGATGACCTGAGGGCCAAAAGTTGGCTAAGATGACCTGAGGGCCAAAAGTTGGCTAAGATGACATTAAAGTAGACTCTTTCTTATCTTAGTTGGAAAGTTAAGACGGGGGGGGGGGGGGGGGG
>MUZC01000551.1:838713-863980 GCA_002072015.1 Radix auricularia | reverse complement strand
GTCTAGAAGAAATGTTCCGTTCATGCTGAAAGCGCGCCTTTTGAAATAAGGATTTAAAGGATCTCCGTGGTAGCATTGTGGTGTTGAATGTTGTTGTTTTTTTTTCTGTTTTTTTTTTGTTTTTTTTTGCTTGTTTGCAGTATTAAAAAAACTACAACAATATTATTTGAATGATGGTTCGAATAACTTAAAAACTTAGTTTTTCAAAAGCTAAGACTTTACGTACTTCGAACTATAACTAAAATAAGATTTTTTTCTTTTTTGTTGTTGTTGTTGTTGTTGTTGTTTTTAAAAAATACTGCAAACAAAAACTGAGGGAAAGCTTAGGTAGACATTTTAAAAACCTTTATAAAAAATACGGATCAACATTACAGAAACTTCATCAGTAATTCTATTTCTTGTACGTCTTCGGGTGAACATTGAAAACGTCATCACATCACCATGATCACGTGGCGGTCTAGTGGTAGCGCGCTGGGTTGTCGTGACGGGGCTATAGAGAGTCACGGGTTCGAGCCTCAGTGCTGGTAATGTCCCTGACTTCCCCCAGGTTGGTATGGGTACCCGACTTCGGAAAGTAAAGGCGGCTGGACATTGTGCCAGCCATACAATCCCTCGCTCGCGGCCGTGGCCAACTAAAACCTGTGAACTCTACTTTCCTTGCCCCCCCCCTGAAATTTATCTAAATATATATAAATCTCAATATTTCTTCTTTTCTTTAATGAGATTTCCCGTTATATCACAGCCAAGCCCGTACATTGTCATCTTAGGCTCTCGTCTGTAATATCTACATATACACTTGTACACTCACATACAAGCGCGATTACATTAAGGTACTCCAAAAATAGAATGAATTAAGTAATTTAATATATGTTGACAAACTTGGTTACAACAGTCATTTGTCTCTCGGAATAGGAAACTCGATCTCTGCCCCATGTCTTGTCTGACTTGAACGTTCGGCTTCACCAACTGAGACACTGCTGGTTCTTGAGATGATTGTTATTGTTGGTTCTTGAGATGATTGTGGCTGTTGGTTCTTGAGATGATTGTGATTGTTGGTGCTTGAGAACTGGAGACTGTTGGTTATTGAGAATTTGAGACTGTTAGTTCTTGAGATGATTGTGGCTGTTGGTTCTTGAGATGATTGTGACTGTTGGTTCTTGAGATGATTGTGACTTTTGGTTATTGAGATGATTGTGGCTGTTGGTTATTGAGATGATTGTGGATGTTGGTTCTTGAAATGATTGTGACTGTTGGTTCTTGAGATGATTGTGACTGTTGGTTCTTGAGATGATTGTGACTTTTGGTTATTGAGATGATTCTGACTTTTAGTTCTTGAGATGATTGTGACTGTTGGTTATTGAGATGATTGTGACTGTTGGTTCTTGAGATGATTGTGGCTTGTAGTTCTTGAGATGATTGTGGCTGTTGGTTCTTGAGATGATTGTGACTGTTGGTTATTGAGATGATTGTGGCTGTTGGTTATTGAGATGATTGTGGATGTTGGTTCTTGAGATGATTGTGACTGTTTGTTCTTGAGATAATTGTGGCTGTTGGTTATTGAGATGATTGTGACTTTTAGTTCTTGAGATGATTGTGACTGGTGGTTATTGAGATGATTGTGACTTTTAGTTCTTGAGATGATTGTGACTGTTGGTTCTTGAGATGATTGTGACTGTTGGTTCTTGAGATGATTGTGGCTGTTGGTTCTTTAGATGATTGTGACTGTTGGCTATTGAGATGATTGTGACTGTTGGTTCTTGAGATGATTGTGGCTGTTGGTTATTGAGATGATTGTGGATGTTGGTTCTTGAGATGATTGTGACTGTTGGTTCTTGAGATGATTGTGGCTGTTGGTTATTGAGGTGATTGTGGATGTTGGTTATTGAGATGATTGTGGATGTTGGTTCTTGAGATGATTGTGACTGTTGGTTCTTGAGATGATTGTGGCTGTTGGTTATTGAGATGATTGTGACTTTCGGTTATTGAGATGATTGTGACTTTTAGTTCTTGAGATGATTGTGGATGTTGGTTCTTGAGATGATTGTGACTGTTGGTTCTTGAGATGATTGTGGATGTTGGTTCTTGAGATGATTGTGGCTGTTGGTTATTGAGATGATTGTGGATGTTTGTTCTTGAGATGATTGTGGCTGTTGGTTCTTGAGATGATTGTGGCTGTTGGTTCTTGAGATGATTGTGGATGGGTGGTTCTTGAGATTATTGTGGATGTTGGTTCTTGAGATGATTGTGGCTATTGGTTATTGAGATGATTGTGGATGTTGGTTCTTGAGATGATTGTGGCTGTTGGTTCTTGAGAACTGGAGACTTTTGGTTCTTGAGAACTGGAGACTTTTGGTTCTTGAGATGATTGTGGATGTTGGTTCTTGAGATGATTGTGGCTGGTAGTTCTTGAGATGATTGTGGCTGTTGGTTCTTGAGATGATTGTGGCTTGTAGTTCTTGAGATGATTGTGGCTGGTAGTTCTTGAGATGATTGTGACTGTTGGTTATTGAGATGATTGTGGCTGGAAGTTCTTGAGATGATTGTGACTGTTGGTTATTGAGATGATTGTGGCTGGTAGTTCTTGAGATGATTGTGGCTGTTGGTTCTTGAGATGTTTGTGGATGTTGGT
Organism: Radix auricularia; assembly: GCA_002072015.1. NCBI lineage: Eukaryota > Metazoa > Mollusca > Gastropoda > Lymnaeidae > Radix > Radix auricularia. The sequence goes on along the minus strand of MUZC01000551.1, from coordinate 861,351 downwards.
TCTTGAGATGATTGTGGCTGGTAGTTCTTGAGATGATTGTGGCTGTTGGTTCTTGAGATGATTGTGGATGTTGGTTTTTGAGATGATTGTGGCTTGTAGTTCTTGAGATGATTGTGACTGCTGGTTCATGAGAACTGGAGTCTTTTGGTTCTTGAGAACTGGAGACTGTTGGTTCTTGAGAACTGGAGACTGTTGGTTCTTGAGAACTGGAGACTGTTGGTTCTTGAGAACTGGAGACTGTTGGTTTTTCAGAACTGGAGACTTTTGGTTCTTGAGAACTGGAGACTGTTGGTTTTTCAGAACTGGAGACTTTTGGTTTTTCAGAACTGGAGACTGTTGGTTTTTCAGAACTGGAGACTTTTGGTTCTTGAGAACTGGAGACTGTTGGTTTTTCAGAACTGGAGACTTTTGGTTCTTGAGAAATGGAGACTGTTGGTTTTTCAGAACTGGAGACTTTTGGTTCTTGAGAACTGGAGACTTTAGGTTCTTGAGAACTGGAGACTGTTGGTTGTTGCTTGGTAAGTACATGGGTCCTGGCTCTATTTCGCCCAGAACAGAATACAACAGGAGAGATGACTTTCTTGACCTCCATTTCAATAATTGAGGTGCAGTACAAGAGCCACTTGTAGGAACTCTTCCATACCGTCTCTGCACTCAGTCTAATAGAACTGGGTGACACTCATTCATTCAAGAGGGTTACGAGAAATAGAAACAGGTTGTACAACTTTCATTCCTCGTTTAACCTCAGTGCTGTAAGGTGAAGTGTTCCACGTCCTAAATATCCAAACAAACAAACAAAAAATTGTTTCCTTTCAGTTTTTAAATTGCTCAAATTTCAATAAGTTTTTCATAACTTGCAAATCACAAAACAGAAACTTATTTTCTTACCATTTACCATTCTGTTTTGATTGTATAAACTTTTCAATTTTAGATTCATTCATAACTGATGTTTTTTTGGGGGGTGTTATTATGATAACATGTTACACCGGTATTAATGTAACATTTATTTTCATCACATGTTACACCTGGATTAATGTAACGTTTCTCTTTGAAAGAAGCGGGGAAAATAATCTGGTCAAACACCTGCCACTACTAGACTACATGATCTTCTTTCCTCTGTATATACAGCTTAACTTATGTCTAAACTAAATTGAAATACTTTCTTTATTGTTAACATTAAAGATATTTACGTAGGTTTGATACGATGTACAAAGAGAAGCAATCACTCTATTCAGCGAAAAAGATACACCAATGGGCGATTTCTACTGTAATCGGCATATAAAAAATGTGATGGGTGGGGGAAAGCAAATGTTTGAAGTTTCTTCAAGTGTTCTATTGGCACGTTGAAAATATTGGTTCTGAAGCTCTAAATTAATCCCCAAAATAGCTACATAGATAGCTACAGTCAGGATAATTCCATAGACCACTATATTTAGTCAGGATAATTCCATAGACCACTACATTCAGTCAGGATAATTCCATAGACCACTACATTCAGTCAGGATAATTCCCTAGACCACTATATTCAGTCAGGATAATTCCCTAGACCACTATATTCAGTCAGGATAATTCCATAGACTACCACATCCAGTCAGGACAATTCTATAAACCACTACATCGATGTACCTAAATTTACTGAAGAATTAAATATATCCCATGATGCCATTGCGGCTTTAACACAACCTGTCTTAGAAAATTTTCCAAATGACCAATGTTTTCAATTATGCTTTGCGATGAGATGAAACAAATTGCCGATGTTCCAATAAAAAGACAGATTTTAATTAAAGAGAGACAATTTCAGAATGTGACGACTGTGAAGACTCTTCTGGGTGAACTAACAAGAGCTGTTGATTGTTTCTAACTTGAGGGGTGAGCTGTTTCCTTGGATATCAAATCGTCGCATGACCCAACTTATGCGGATAAACCATGGGAGCATCATTTTGTTGGGGGGGGGGGTGGAGGAGGGGATACTAGACAAGTAAGGAAACATCGTGTATGAATGATAAATGGATAGCCCAGGAAACATGTGTGGATGACAAATGGATAGCCCAGGAAACATGTGTGGATGATAAATGGATAGCCCAGAAAACATGTGTGGATGATAAATGGATAGCCCAGGAAACATGTGTGGATGATAAATGGATAGCCCAGGAAACATGTGTGGATGATAAATGGATAGCCCAGGAAACATCCGTTGTGTGGATCAAAAAGTTATAAGAATGCCACAATGTTCAACTTGTAAATGTGATACCGCCCACTACACATCATTTCCCGGGTTGAATCCAGTGTCGCACTTCTCCTGGATAATTGACCGTCCATCCATTTTGTCTCACCCCCCCAACTGGTGATGGTAAAAGTTTCAGCTGAAAACAATTAGGGATGGGGGAGGTATGGAAGCTCCCTATTTTGGTATTTTCATTGAAAACTTAACACGTGACGTTATTTTCTCACGGTCATTCCACTTTTTCGCAATTCTCACAGAGAAAGGTTTTGTTGTTTTTTTTTTTTAATCTATTTTTAAGTTTCCAAAACAGTTATACGCTTGGAGAATCATGTATGGGGATATGTGGGTATGGGTTTAATAAATCTTGAATCTGTCATATAGAAAGATTCCACTTGGGATCACATAACATATTGCAATGATCTGTTTCATTAAATGTGGGTCAGGTAGCTTTTCATTTTTACCCAGCCACAAGTTTGGAAAAAAAAATCTGCTGCTTTTGTCCGTTATTGGATATGGAAGTTATCTTGTATGTGTGAGGGCTGCACCTGATTCAAGCATTTGGAAGGTTTTTATACTCGATGTTCTGTTTTAACATGTATTTTTTCCTTTCATGTGAACTGTATTCGGTTATTGTTGAGAACACTTGATGGTTATATTTAAATGAAAGAAAGTGATGATGCGTGTGTGGGGGGGGGGNTTTTTTATTTTTTTTTTGAGTGGGGGGGGGTCCATGCTTTGCTTTATAAATCCACGTACTGAATAAATTCATGAAAGAAAATAAATCGTTTAAAATAGCCTTTAACTGCCGCCAACGTATATAATGTATATTTTATATATACAATTAAACCTCCACAAATTTAAGTGTTTATGGATCTCTGCCTGTATTTATTACTTGTGTACAGTTTTTAAACACAATTTCCCTTGGGAATAGCGTTTATACATTTGAAATGTCTCTAGAGCTTGCACATACAACTCCTCTTGAACCATACCAGATAAGGGGTTCGGGTCTTTGGCAAATATGCTAATGAGGTCCCAAGGATGTGCATCTGCCAAATATATGTGTATTTGATTAATTGGAAAATCGAAAAAAAACGAAAAAATATCAGTACGTTGTCAATTTCTCGCAAACCATAACATTAAGGGTTGAAACAAACGCCAAACAACAGCTAATGATATTTAGAACAATGTTAGAGAAGGAATTTTAGAAAAATCTCTAGAAAAATTAAGAAAAATGCCCGTAATTTTTGCAGCAATTTGTAGGTAGCAATTGTTTTTGTTTACTTTCATAATTTTTTATTTGAAAATACTTTTAATGTAATCTAAAATGACAGTTTTCCCCCTTTGCGAATGCTTATGTTAAACTGTTGCGCGATGCGCATTATATTGACACATTCTTGGTGTGATGAAGCGTGAGGGTATATGACATCATATTTCTTTTACTCTGAGAATGACTTGAAGTGACTTTTAATGTAATCTAGAATAATTTCCTTTGAATAAAAAATCGGAAATTCTTTTTTGGAAATTGCGTTTATATATTCATTCGAGATTTTATTACTTGTTTTTAAGTAGGATTTATATGTACTTGTAAATTTAGTTTCTGATGATTTTTTAAAGAATAGAACTTGTTGTTGGTGCTCTGTGTAAAGTGTTTCCTGAGATATGTGAATTGGATTTTGTGAATTGATTGTTTATGTTTAAGAGACGTTAGTTAAATAAACGTTTATGTTGTTGTTCCAATGCAAGTGTGCACATGGGCCTTCAAGTATCGTCATGTGTTTAACTCATGTACGGGACAAACGTATAGCTGATAATGTATTATTATTCATTTGTTGAATTTGTATTTGGTGAACTCATGCAAGTGTTTATGTGTTGAATATAGATTAGTAGGACAGAATTATTATTTTTAATCCATTTGTTTGAATCAAATTTTAAAGACAAATTCATCCATCCATCCCTGTGGCGCTACAGCCCATGTATGGCTTGGGCCTGCCTCACGACCTTCTTCCACCAAGGCCTTATCAACACCTTTCTTCTCCAATAATGGATGCCCAGTTGTAGATCTTTCTCTACATCATCCATCCATCTAAGCCTAGGTCTTCCCATGAGCCGTTTTCCTCTGCGGATTTGGTGGTGTAACCTCTTTACTCCTCTGTCATTTGACCTTCTTTCTAGGTGTCCTGTCCAGCGCAGTCTGCCCTTTTTAATTTCTGTATTTATTGTGGTATCCTCATATAGACTGTATAGTTCATGGTTGGTTCTTATCCTCCATCCGATCTCATCCTTTGTTGGTTAATATATTTTCCTGCGGACTTCAAAGACGAATTCAACCAATCTTAAATGTTTAAGTTCATGAAATTCTTGCGTGGCCGAGCATTTTTTTTTTAAATGATCAACAGTCAAAAACGTTTGTTTATATCTCTTATCGTGATCCATGGAACTAAGCACAGAAAGTACCTGGTCGCTTTGTAAGTCAATGGCCCTCGCTTTTCGCTCGATTTGAATAGGCCTCACTGCCCGAGGACATATCTGTTGTGTAAATGTCCAAAAAAACTTGCCTCATTAAAAAATATATGTTTGTATTCACTTCTTTCGTCTACTATAAACTACACCCGCTATTTCTAGGGATTTCTAGTGATTTTTTAAAATGGTAACTTTACAATAGTTGACGCAAACTTTGTACTCAGCCTGGGGGGCCGGTCCTTTAGTCTATGGGGAGTTTGCCCGAAATATATAATCCAACCTCAATGCGTGCTCCCGCGGGCTGTTTCCCTATGCAACGTAAGAAGTGTTCTAAAAATTCGTTCTTTGATGGTGGAAGAATGAACGGCAGCCGTAGTTTTATCTGCTGATTTACATTTTGATTCGTTTCTCTAGAGCGTCGTTTTTTTTGTTTTTTTTTAAATCTCTCAATCAAAAGATGTGAACCAACTTCCCTTCCGTTAGAGGGCGTTCAAAGATTTTCTTCTTAACTGTGAATTTTATTTACTTTAGAGAGGGCTTGCAATTTTTGGCTGTAATAAATGAAGTTATTACAAATATCAATGTTTGAAAAAGAAAAACTATTGTTAACGGCTTCCTCAGCTGAAAATAAGGATCGGGTTACTATAACAGCTGAGTGGGTAGAATGAAAGGCTGTCAATATTGTTGAAAAAAACCTGCCCGAATTACTGGCTGGACACGCCTCAAAATTTCTATGTCATGCCCGCTATAAGCATTATACTATAGTTCTTTCTTAGTTTATTGTACAAATACAGATTTACATGTAAAGAATCAGCGATGTAAAACGATGATATTGAAATACTAATATAGTACAGGGGTGTAAAAATGATGACATTGGAATTTTAAAATAGTACAGTGGTGTGAAAACTATGAATACAAGGATGCCGAAGTGACCTTTTTTTTTTTTTTTTTACAAGTTCTTTTAAAGATAAAGGGTAGTAATCGTATGATGACATTGCGGGTTATTTCTATGTAATAGCTGACAACTGTAATTAACCAGCCTCCAGGATATTTTTCTTAATTATTTTTTTTTTAAATTTCAGTGAAAATCATTCAACGACTGTAATAATTTTTTAAAACCCAAAATTAGATAGTGTTCTTTTTTAAAGAATGGTGGGGGTAAGAATGGAGAAAGGAGTGAGTGATGGGAAGGGGGCATTAGATAAACAACATTGGCACATCTCAACCAGTAATTTGTCATTTCCTCACCTTCCTAATTTTTGGCGTTTACCTTATTTGAACAAGGAAAAAAAAAACTTTTTATGTTAAATGATTTTGTTTCATGTTCCTAGAAAAAGGTGTATCAAAATACTTTGTAGTTTGTTGGGACCGTGTTTTATTTCCGATTGACAGTTATTTCTGTTTAAACGATTTCGTGTTAAACGTATTTCACAAGGTGTGTTTAAAAAAAAATAGTTTTAATCTTATAACTTGTTCGCGACCAGCAATGTGTCCACACAAGAGCCACAGTTCAAACATCGTTGGTATAGACACTGCAGCAACATTTTCACAAGTACCCGGGCTCTATTTTACAACCCGAGTAATTGCTCGGTAACGGGTACCCGGGTGCTATTTTACAACCCGGGTAATTGCTCAGTAACGGGTACCCGGGTGCTATTTTTACAACCCGGATAATTGCTCGGTAACGGGTACCCGGGTGCTATTTTACAACCCGGGTAATTGCTCGGTAACAGGTACCCGGATGCTATTTTACAACCCGGATAATTGCTCGGTAACGGGTACCCGGGTGCTATTTTACAACCCGGGTAATTGCTCGGTAACGGGTACCCGGGTGCTATAATTGCCCTATGGTGAACTTACTGCGGGGCATAGAGCACGCGGAGGTCCACGTAAGCGATACAAACATGCTCTTAAAACCGTTTTAAAAGCCTTTGACATTAGAAATGAATCGTGGGAAGCAGCAGCCAGTAACCAACCCCACTGGCGCTCTTTGATACGAAATGGCGCAGCTGTCTTTGAGGTTAATAGAAAACAGGCAGCCGAGACAAAAACGTCGAGCCAGGAAGGACCGCATCCAAAACCGTCTTGAAGGGTTCCCATCCATCTCTTGTTCGACAGGCGGACGCAAATTTCGTGCAAGAATAGGGTTAATAAGCCACCATAGGACACACGTGACGGCCTAGCATAGGACAAATACAAATACGATGAGAGAGGTCTACGTCGACTAAGACGGACGAACAACAACAAAAATTGTTCTACAACGGTTACCCCGATTCTCTGGTATCCGTTGACATGCCTAGTAGAACGAACATTGAGTCACATAAACATAATTTTATAGACTTAAAATGGGAAATAGATTTTCGTTCCATGTTCACTGACGGAATCCATCAGTCGGTTGATTAAGCGGGGAAAGTTGTCAAGTTCAGATACAAAAGATATTTCCCTCCCCCTTCCCACCCCATAATTTTGAAATTTTCTTTTGTTATCTTTAAAAGACAAATCAAAACACGTATTAATCCTGAAATAATGCGACGCGGCTGAAAAGAACATCATAATTCATTAGACACCAATAAGCTACGCACATAAAGACACTGATGTATTCGGTGATTTGGTATCTTTGCTTGCAGGCTGACCACAAAATAATAATAATTTAATAGTGTACATAGTGCTCTACCTCAGCAAGTAACTGGACTCACAGCAATTCACTTAAAAATAGTAACAAAAATATAATAATCGAATATTGAACATGAGTATCATTACTACAACATATATCGACATAACAGTGCACGTGAACTTCGTTTATCATGAAAAGAAGTGTTTGGTTGTTATTTGATTAATGTTGAAACTAAATGTATTTCTGTCTTGAGATTGCTTAAATTAAAGATCCTTTATTTGTCTACAGACTTTTCTCGGGCCTCGAAAATGAACTCCATCACGTCTGCGGAGATTTCCCAAAGCCAAAGGGGGATTACAACCAGCCAAACTGGCAACACGACACCTGACAATGTGGCCAGGCGTGATAGCCCTATACCAAGTGGTCCCTCTGTTACACCCCTCACTGATCTCAGAGACAAGCCTATCAGGAAGGAGACTGTAGATGCGCCCCTGCCCAGGGAGCCACATCCGACAGCTAATGATGGAGATGAAGGTCATAATAGCCCAAGAGAGTCACCGAGCCGTCCGAAAGCCTTGACCTCGTGTCATCAATCCGCTAGAGAGTCCGCTCAGTGTCCGCCTCTGAAATCCCCCCTGGTCAGACCACTGTGGAAGCCACACGAACTGGTCACAAACTCGTCGAGGATGACGACACCAGGCTATGGCCCCTCTAGTCCTTCCAGAAACGACGTCGAATGTTCAGACCGTTCGAAATATCTATTTGAGGCGGCAGTGGTTCCCAACTCGTCAACGGCAAGGGGACCCAAATCAGGGGCCAGGAAAAAAATGTTCACGATATCCAGTATTATTGGCGAGACGAACGAGGAGGAACCGAGGGATTCCACGATAAGACACGCTCCCGACATCGGTCCGACATGTGGCGAGGATGAGACACTACGAAGATCGCAACACGAGGACACTCTGAGAATTCAGGACGTTATCTGCGAGTCGAGAACACAGACTTTAGAGGCGGGCCAAACAGAAACGTCACCGGATAAATTCTTTGGTGGAATGAGCTCATCTCCCACAGTCCCAGAACCGCTGACCTCAGGTCACAGCCTTAACGAGACTGAATTTTACCAGAAACCACTGGTTAGTACTGGCCCCTTGTCAGACATCGGCAGCCGCCCCCTAAGTCCCGTGCCCTTATATCAGCCAAGGACAGATAACCCGACAGAGATCAGCATGTGCCCCACTAATCTAAGTCTCCACATGTCCAAATTTCCTAGCACAGCCCTAACAGAAGCTCAATCACTAAACAACTATCAAGAAGCCAAATCTGGCAACTGCTCGAGGAACGTGATATCCGCAAAAAACTTCTGTCCTGACATCATAAACAATACAAAAAACCGGAGCCCGTGTCGAAACAGACGAAACGAATCGGACATTTTCAGTCCAAGAGAACTGTGGCCAGCCCTGTCTGTGAACATACCCGTAATGCCAATGAACCCTGACCTTATCTGTCCAGCTCTGCCCATGATGATAAAACACCAGCAGCATTGCAAATTTCCGTACTTCCCCGCAAATGAGGACGATGACTTTTTAATTTGCGGAGACAGGAAAGACGTGCCGATGACGTCACCGAGGGGAGTCGCCAAGAGTGTTGTGTCCTCGGAGTCGTGCTCGCTCGGTTCAACACTTCATTCGTCACCCGGTTCCCCTTCGCGCGGCCACACTATCTCCCCTTCAAAACCCGACTACAAGGAGGTGTCCTCAACTTATACAAGGTGTCCCCAGGACAAGATGCTCCAGAGGTCCACGTTCGGCAACGCCCCTGAAAAAGTCTGCTGGAATGAGTTCGATGAGAGGAAAACTTTCAAAGCTTTTCTAGAGGTAAGCGGAGAATCGTGTCAATGGCGTTTACACAATAGAAATGAGGGGCGGGGGGGACGGGTACATGTGGACTCAGTATCGTCAAAACTTAAAATAAAGGGAGAAAACAAAATAATCTTTTAAACATCAATGTGGTTGTTTACTTATTTTTTTAGGTTGGTACCCGTTTTTTTTACAAGATCTACAAGATCATGACTCTTGACAGATATTCACACAAAGATTCATCATGAACCTGATTTAAGTATTTAGGGATTTTGAAATTTACAACGTGTACGATTAGGGGCGCCGGGGCCATTATTGCTTATTTTGCTTAGTGTTACAAGTTCTCTATTTAATTTTTTATCCAACCAGCCGAACTGATAATCTGATAATTTTTTTGAGAGCAATGTCAATACATTTTTTAAAAAAAAATTATCACTGATTTTGGGGCGGGGACCTCAATTTCGTTTTGTTTTCTTTTGTAAGCTTTTTAAATACTATTTTATTTATCCGATCGTCAGGAAACTTGAACTTTTTTAGCACACTTCCGCGAAGGTTTCAGGCATAATTGTTTCTTAACACTACCACTCGTTGGTTTCTTTGAATGTATTCCTCTATACTCTAAGATCTTTAGAACGCGCGATGGGTCAGCTAGTGCATTCATAAAACTGATTCTACAATCTAAATATAGAAAATGTGACGCTTCGAACTCTAGAAATTTTAAAAGCCGAGCCTATATTGTTGCCTTAATGGAAATATTTTTTGTAAGCATTACGTTTTTAGTGATGAAATCATTAACAGTATAAGAAAGTTAAGCAAAAACACCTGCTCCTTAAACATTTCGTTGTGTTGGTTGGTATTTGGGGCCCTGTCTGCAGACAATGGGTAGTAGTGCGGCAGTGTTCTCCAAGAATCTAAATGCATTGGACTAAGACAGATGAGCCAAAGTCAACAAGTTAATTGAAAAATGCGGAAAAGAATGTTGTAAGTGTGTCGTGTTGTGATTGAGCTTTGTTTGAATGTGTTGTGTTGTGATAGAGCTATGATTGAATGTGTCGTGTTGTGATTGAGCTTTGTTTGAATGTGTTGTGAATAACGCATTACAGTATGGTTGGAATAGAGCAGGTTACAGTGAAATTGGAATAGAGCAGGTTACAGTGTGGTTGAAATAGAGCAGGTTATAAAGTGGTTGGAATAGAGCAGGTTACAGTGTGGTTGGAATAGAGCAGGTTACAGTGTGGTTGGAATAGAGCAGGTTACTAGGGGTGTGCCTGAATCCGGTCCGGAATCCGGTTCCGCCGGATTTTGCACTACCCGGTGAAATTCGGTTCCGCCGGATTTACATGTATCCGGAATCCGGAATATACCGGATTTCGGAATTTGCCAGATTTTGTGACTCACCGGATCATAATCTGAAATAAAAGTAATTCTCTTTCCCGAATTCCACACGATCACGATACATTAATCGATTGTTTCGAGCGTTGAGCTTGTTTAATGTTTAATATTCCGAACATACCAGAGGCTAGAGTCAGCACCGCTAATAGTGGCCAATCGGCCCAATCCCCTACATGATAGTGCGGGGATGAGTAATTATTATTCGTGACGTCATCTTAACCGCAATCACCAATGACGTTGTAACAGAAATAATAAGCAACTATACTGCCCAAGCGCCTGGCCGCCACCTTACCAAGCACGGCAGACGACCATCAAATTGCGTCAAGCCAGCAGGCCTGTGCTGACCTAACCTATCTATGAATACTTTTAGGGACATTGCGCCATCTCTGATTGGCTGGTCGGTTACCACTTGGTTACCTAACGCTCTTTGGCGCGGCCCGCGGCGATCAGCTGTTACAAAATATTTCGCCACATTGAATGCTTGAAATTGAAGTGGAGTTTATACTAAGGTTGTTAAGACCGCTCGTTTTTTAGGACCGGCTAACAGTGATGGTTAATTGTCTTTTTTAATATTTTATTTTGAGGACTCGTAGTTCACCGGTCTAAATATGAGAACCGGTTCAATCGCTCGTTAAAGTTAGCGAGGCATTTTTCATTAGTTTCAAAAACCAACGCCTCGCCCCGTCCGTTGTGACGTCATGTTTACCTCTCTTGTGTGTGATGCCGGTCAGCTCAGTCAAATCGCGCTTTAAAATTAATAATAAAATTATAAAGCTACGGAGTAAACTATGATGATAAAATGGAATTTATTTTTAAAAAACATTATTTTTCTATCGCCAACTCGCCAGAATAATTGAATTTTGCGGCGCACACGTTTCCCCTCCCCGTTTTTTCTGTTCAAATAAGGTTTGAGCCACACTCGCCGTACTATTAATGTGGTAATCAAATGCCTTTTACTAGCACGAAAAGTGTCACTAAAAGACCGAACTCAAATTTGTGGGCCGATTAATCACCCGGTATCTTTGCTATGTCTTTCAAATACCTATCGTAATATAGGTACATGCACTTCACTAAGCGGCATGCGCCGATAAGTTTTTTGAATGCCTGAAACAGACTATAAACCGGTGATCAGAAAATGCCGATAGGTCACGGGGTCATATGCTTTTATAGCTTTCTTTGTCTTTATGAGACACAGACTATAATTAATATAAATAGAAACAGACAAAATCCGGAATAATCCGGATCCGGCGGATTTCGCATAAGAAAATCCGGAACCGGATCCGGTTGAAAAAAACGGATCCGGCACACCCCTACAGGTTACAGTGTGTTTGGAATAGAGCAGGTTAAAGTGTGGTTGGAATAGAGCAGGTTATAATGTGGTTGGAATAGAGCAGGTTACAGTGTGGTTGGAATAGAGCAGGTTACACCACCAGTGACAATGCCCCTAACACCACAGTTAACAGTGACCCTAACACCACCAGTGACAATGCCCTTAACACCACCAGTGACAATACCCCAACACCACCAGTGACAATGCCCCTAACACCATCAGTGACAATGCCCTCAGTTTCTTTGTCTTGGTTTCAGAACGCCAATGTTAAGCTTGAGTTCATCAACAGTGGCAATGGAATAAAGAATCCCCTACTGAGCGTGGATTTCGCTGACAATAAATTGGGTAAGTGAGAGCTAGCAACCAGCAAGCCGTCTTAACGCTGTGAGTCACCGTAATGGGATGCTTTTGAGTTTCTTTTGTGTGTGTGTGTTGAGTTAGTCCGTACGGATTTTGTCGAATGGTTGGTCCCTTGGTGTTCTTTCAATCTTAGAGACGTTGCATATTAATAGATTGTTATGTCTTTAATTTAGAACATTACAACGGAATGCCAGTCAGGCTTCTTCTAAGGAACATGGTAAATAATGTTCTCTTGATGAATAGATATAGGAATGATTCTTTCCTTCTTGTTTGCGACTTTATTCAGATAAAAATACGCAGTCTAAGTGAAAGAGCAAAAGTCGATTTCATTAGATTTCTTGTCAGCACATTTAAACACACACAGCACGTCCACGCACTTCTTCGCAATTTTAATACTTGATGCTTCACCAGACGGATGTTTCCTGTGTCTAACATCCACATTTTTTTATTCCTACTTCCTCAGACGGATGTTTCCTGTGCCTAACATCCACATTTTATCTTCCCACTCCACAAGACGGATGTTTCCTGTGCCTAACATCCACATTTTATCTTCCCACTCCACAAGACCGATGTTTCCTGTGTCTAATATCCACATTTTATCTTCCTACTTCACCAGACCGATGTTTCCTGTGCCTAACATCCACATTTTATCTTCCCACTCCACAAGACCGATGTTTCCTGTGCCTAACATCCACATTTTATCTTCCTACTTCACCAGACCGATGTTTCCTGTGTGCATTATCCACAATTCTCTTCCTTATCAGGCCTCAGCATCAACTCACTGCCATGCCCCGTCTGCTCCTTGACCTTTGACACCACCAAACATCTCCAGCGCCACCTGAAGGGACACCGAGAGATTAAGAGGTTCCTCTGTACGTTTTGCGGGAAGGGATTCAACGACACCTTCGACCTGAAGCGTCACACCCGGACACACACAGGTAAGCACAAGTCAATCAGGTCTCACACAGGTAAGCACAAATCAATCAGGTCTCACACAGGTACGCGCAAATCAATCAGGTCTCACACAGGTAAGCACAAATCAATCAGGTCTCACACAGGTAAGCACAAGTCAATCAGGTCTTACACAAGTAATCACAAATTAATCAGGTCTCACACAGGTAAGCACACATCAATCAGGTCTCACACAGGTAAGCACACATCAATCAGGTCTCACACAGGTAAGCATAAGCTAACTGGGACTTACCAGGTAAGAACAAGTAAAGCAGGACTCATGCGGGTAATAGCACATATTAACCGAGCCTCACACAAATAAGCACACGTCAACAGTTACATAGATAGTACGTTGTTCTATGCCCATGTTACGTTGTTCTATGCCCATAGTACGTTGTCCTATGCTCATGGTACGTTGTTCTATGCCCATGGTACGTTGTTCTATGCCCATGGTTCGTTGTTCTGTGCCCATGGTACGTTGTTCTATGCCCATAGTACGTTGTCCTATGCTCATGGTACGTTGTTCTATGCCCATGGTTCGTTGTTCTGTGCCCATGGTACGTTGTTCTATGCCCATAGTACGTTGTTCTGTGCCCATGGTACGTTGTTCTATGCCCATAGTACGTTGTCCTATGCTCATGGTACGTTGTTCTATGCCCATGGTACGTTGTTCTATGCCCATGGTTCGTTGTTCTGTGCCCATGGTACGTTGTCCTATGCCCATGGTTCGTTGTTCTGTGCCCATAGTACGTTGTCCTATGCCCATAGTACGTTGTTCTATGCCCATAGTACGTTGTTCTATGCCCATGGTACGTTGTTCTATGCCCATGGTACGTTGTTCTATGCCCATGGTACGTTGTTCTATGCCCATGGTACGTTGTTCTGTGCCCATGGTACGTTGTCCTATGCCCATGGTTCGTTGTTCTGTGCCCATAGTACGTTGTTCTATGCCCATAGTACGTTGTTCTATGCCCATAGTACGTTGTCCTATGCCCATAGTACGTTGTTCTATGCCCATAGTACGTTGTTCTATGCCCATAGTACGTTGTTCTATGCCCATAGTACGTTGTTCTATGCTCATGGTACGTTGTTCTATGCCCATAGTACGTTGTTCTATGCCCATAGTACGTTGTTCTATGTCCATAGTACGTTGTTCTATGCCCATAGTACGTTGTTCTATGCCCATAGTACGTTGTTCTATGCCCATAGTACGTTGTTCTATGCTCATGGTACGTTGTTCTATGCTCATGGTTCATTGCTCTATATCCTTGATGCTAACAATGTTGTCCTCTCAGTAGCAACAAGTAAAAAATTGTTTCTCTTATTTTCACCCCGATCTTGGACAGAGTTTTAAAAAGTATTTCGGTAATTTTTTGACGGGATGTTATTCTTGTTCAAGGTCACAGTTTATGTATTTTTGTTGTTCAAGGTCATTGTTTTCTTCTGTCTTGTTGTTCACGGTCACAGTTTATGTATTTTGTTTTGTGGTTCAAGGTCATTGTTGTCTTTTGTTTTGTTGTTCAAGGTCTCAGTTTATGTATATTGTCTTGTTGTTAAAGTTTAGACCCCCCTCCCCCCCCCAAACTGTCCTATTATTTAGCCGTATACTGACATCCTGAATTGTATTTAGAAAGAAAAAAAAACAGAAGGGAAAAATAGAAGAAAGAAATTTCAAAGAAACTGAAATATCGCGCTCTTGAACGTAAATAATTGGTCTATTATTAAAGCTATTCAGATGGCATAAACGGCCATTCTAGTACAATAATGGAGATGCGTTAAAAAGAAGCCGTTGCTTTCGATTAAAAGTACAAGTTGTTCAACACCCAACTCTATTTTTTGATACACTTGTTGGCAGTCCGTGTAACTCTTCAATACAAATTGCTCTCGACAGCGGCGTGCGGTGTTAGTCTCCCCTGAACTCTCCTCGGGCGATTTGTTGAAACTGTAAAGAATCTTCGCATGTCAAACCGCTTCAGTAGTGCTGCACTATCATTCATAAAGGCTATCAAATTAACACCTTTTTTTTTTTTTTTCAATAGACTTCTAAGAGTATCTTTAAATTTAGAATAAATTTCTTCACCTTTAGAGTCGCATCAAAAAGTTTGTTTGAAATTTAGGAACAACACTGGAGGTGTTTATGTCTATAGCGGTCCTTTATTTTGCCGATAATCTTTTTAACATTCCTTCAAGGAATATTCCGTTATTAGAAATACGAAAAGAAAATAGAATTACATCCCTACAGTACATTCTATACTTAACTTTTATTGTTTGGTGCATGCTACATATTCCTTAACTACTTTAAACGAATTTTAAAAAGTTATGTCAATGACACTGATATTTTGCTTGGTATTTCTTCTTGTGGGGTTTTTTTTTTTTTTTGGTGACAGGATTCTATTTGTGGTATTTGTTAAACAGTTAAGAAATAATTTTAAAATTGCGCTTTGTTAAAATTGTTATTGGTGATTAATGTCTGAAAAGCTTTTCCGCGATTTCTTAAAATAATATATTATTAGCATCATCTTAGAAAACTTACTTTTAAAGATGTTATTCTACTTTTATCTTACTTTTACCTAACTCAATAGAGTAGTGTTATATCAGTGTAACATTAAGCTTTATGATACCAGTATTTCTTTATGATACCAGTATGTCTTTATGATACCAGTTTGTCTTTATGATACCATTATGTCTTTATGATACCATTATGTCTTTATGATACCAGTAAGTCTTTATGATACCAGTATGTCTTTATGATAACATTATGTCTTTATGATACCAGTATGTCTTTATGATACCAGTAAGTCTTTATGATACCAGTATGTCTTTTTGATAACATTATGTCTTTAGTATGAATTAGTTGAGATCTATATAACTGTATCTTTTTAAAACAGAAATAACACCAATCTGAATAACGTATCCCTATTGTTAGAATAGTTTCGGCAATTGGTGTCAAATTTCTTGCTAACGCTATCTTAGAAGAGGTAGTCTTCAAAGTTA
The DNA here is from genome assembly GCA_002072015.1 of Radix auricularia. Classification (NCBI taxonomy): domain Eukaryota; kingdom Metazoa; phylum Mollusca; class Gastropoda; family Lymnaeidae; genus Radix; species Radix auricularia. The sequence continues at coordinate 845,170 of MUZC01000551.1, read as the reverse complement.
TTTTATTGTTGGGATATTTTTGGAATGCTTTTTACAAAATGCATATCAGCATCTGGAGCTTAAAGATAATATCTGGGGCGACGAGAATATAAAATATGCTCTGCTCAGTCAATACCATTTTTTAAAGATAAGATTGGAGAAAGTTTCTTCAAAGTAATTCGAATAATCTTGATGTGGTTTGATTTGTGGTTTTTTTTATTGGTTTTTGTTCGTTTGTCTGTTGTTGTTTTTTGTTTTTTTTTAAATAATTTTTTAATGTTTTTTTTTTAAAAAAAATTATTGTTCTTATGATTTAATCTAAAACATTCTAGTTGTTTTAACATTCTTTGTTTGCCACTTCCTTGACACACAATCCGAATGGATAATGTCCTCGTTCTTAGAAATAACTTTTTTTGTTTTGCTGTCACTGTAAGACTGCAAGATCTTCCCCGATCTTGTTGTCTTGCATGACTGAATTTTGTTTAGTTTCCGTCTAACTTTCTCGTACGGCCAGTTCCAGGGGTTCCCCGTCAGTAATACATCGTTGTCCTACAGTCTGTTCCAGGGGTTCCTCGTCAGTATAGATATATATGACACATATTTATCTAGGGGCACGGAGGTCGAGTGGCAGCCCTAGGGCGTCCCTGAGTCCACCCAGCTCCGAATGGGTACCTAACATTAGTTAGGCGGCTGGGTGATGTGTGGAACCCCAATAGCCGTGGCCTGTGAACGCTGCATCACTTGCCAACAGATCATCCTTCATGGTCTGTGGACGCAATTATCTTCTGCATAGAAGGAGCGTCAGTAGATCTTGCTGCACATCTAATAGTATAACTTAACAGTTCAGTTCGGTGCTTTATAGCCCAAGGGATCCGATCATTAAATGTAATTTTTTATTTTTTAATGAGCAGCAAAGTCCTTCCAATGACGTTCCGCCGTCGTTTCGGTGGCATGTTGTATTCTACCCCAACAGCCGTCTTGACCGACCATAAATGTGCATCACATCAAAAATACCATTCAATATAGTTAGAATAAATAACCCGTAAAAACAAAGTTTTTGTCTATAAATCCCAACGCGTACCGCTCATTTCTAGTTATTGATTTATTTATTTTTTACTTTTTATATATTTGTTTATAAATGTATTAATATTAATTTTTTTATTTAAAAAATTCCTTACCACTCTGATATCCGTATACTATTGGGATCTGCGATAAGTATTTTCCTAATCCAGATAGTGGTAAAATTCTCAATATCCGGTCCAGATATCCAGAATCTCGTATATTCGGCTGTCCCCTAGGGTATTACAACAGGAATAGTATTTAATTATATATGTGTTTATAATTATCTCTATTTTAGACATATTTGAATTGGGCCTTCTCTTTCCACGTAAAATATTGACACTAATTACAGAATTATAATTAGATTATTTAATTAATAACGAAATATGTATCACAACAGAATTTAACAAAATTCACAACTTCATTTACACGTTAAAAAATAAACCCCATGCATCGTGTTACAATTGTAATGAAACGTTTTTTACGTAGTTTTATCTTCAAATAAAGAAAGTACCCGTAAAAAAGCCACAGCTCAAATAAATATGCGTACACGAAAATGTGCGCACCGTAGTTTGACAATAAAATATATTTGAAAGCGCACCGATCAAAATAAAGTCTTGGAAAAAAATACTGCACAAAAACTAACTCACTTTGAACGTCCGCGTAAACTTGTTCAATATGGGATTTTTTTTTTTTTTTATATCTGATTGGTTTTGGGAGTCTTTTGAAGTTTGAGGGACCAATCGCTATCGATGACCGCAGAGAAAATTGCCTTTTATTATATAGAATGAACAGTGTACAAGAATCCGAGATGAGAGCGTATATGAATTAAAATGAAATACAATAAACGAATCAACTCGTCACTTTTACACTGGAAAAAAAATTATAAAGTCTTATACCTATTACCCAGCCGTCCCTTACAAACACCGCCACGACGCCACAAAGTTACGCTGCGCCCCTGGATGGGAACCAAAGCTCTGTACTGAAATCCCCGATGCCCATCTCCTGTGTTCGCGAGCAGTGCATCCCAGTCCCGTCCCGTCCCTCCATCTCTTTCTACCTCCCCCCCACCCCTGTTGAGTTGAACTGCCTGTCACATCGAGATGTAAATCTCCACGGCAAACAACTTTATGTACACGTGCCCGCGCCCCTCTGGCCGCCTGAATCGTTGCCTGCAGCCGACCTCACCACCAACAACTCAACGCCCCTCGGATTAACCCGGGGGCTGTGCAATTCATAAGATTATGAAAAAAATGACGAGTTACGGGTCTTGGGGCGATGGAGATTTCAGTGTAAACAAACATGCCAGAGGGCGCTTTGAACCGCGTTAGTAGGGACAGAATTATTCTTTTTGGTATCAAATATCCGACCGGAAACTTACACTCTCTTCTTTGTTGCCGGAGAGGGTGGTTAAATATTTTGACATGAAACGAACGTGTTCTGCTCTTCAATTACCACAGGGATTCTCAAAGATGTGTTTTCAAATAAATTTTTAGCGAAGTCTCAAATTGTTTTTACCTTTTATATTTATTTTAGTAGGAAATCCCTGTAACAATAACCCTGTTCATATTTCAATGTCAATCTCTCTCATGGCACACAGCAAGTGTAGTTAAATGTTACAAATTTGGAACCCTTGGCTCAGAACTTCATCCTTGAGTAACGGCCCGTTACTGTAGACGCACACGTGACCGTTTTTTTAAGCGTGTGTTTGTATTAAGACAATGTGGTTCTGAGAGTATGTGGACTTTTTATTGTTATACAGTTAAACATTGCACACATTTTTTTTAATAAGACTTCGGTACCAGGACGTTAGAAAGCTCAATGTGAAACAAAGAAGGGTTTAAGCCCTGCCCTGTCGTGCACTGGTTTCAAACGGAGTTTGGCCGGCCACTGTGCTGCGTACTTGGGGTATTCAGTTGTTTGTGTTGAAACATTACAAACAATTTAAATTGTTCAAAATAATCCTTTCTTTAAGATGTCAAACAGGTGTCGGTAACCTCATCAGATATTTGAGTTCTACTTAATGCAATTCAAACTCGAACCGTTGCTAACAATTTTTTTTAATAAAATGGTCTGAAACCGTGTCTGTCTAATGCCAATATTTGACGTTTAACTTCTGGCATTTCTATTTAAGACGTTGTCAACGTACTTTTCATTAGTAAATAAAACTAGAGGTTGGGGAGGGGGGGGCTGAACAACACGTTCACGAGTGCCAACTGGTGCTTCCCGGATACACCTTTCTTGTCAAGTGTGGACATGTCTGGCTATACTGACCTCAAATCTGTTTGATTTCGTAATTGTGCCAGGCTCTCGAGGTGCGATGAAGTGCTAGCTTGCCGTTTGCTACTTGAGAAACAGACCGACCCCGACCCCGCCTGCGCATCGTATCCCAGCTAGGAATTTTTGAATGACTCGTTTGGTCAATACCTTGACGAGGGGATGACGAGGGTTTTAAATCTTTGTGACGATCAATCAGGATCTTGTAGGCAGGAGACGATTGTTGTCATTGACATGAGACATTCTATCATTGGGATTGTTGTCACTGATATGAGACATTCTATCAGTCGGATTGTTGTCATTGACATGAGCCATTCTATCAATGGGATTATTGTCACTGACATGAGACATTCTATCAGTCGGATTGTTGTCACTGACATGAGACATTCTATCAGTCGGATTGTTGTCATTGACATGAGACATTCTATCAGTCGGATTGTTGTCATTGACATGAGACATTCTATCATTGAGATTGTTGTCATTGACATGAGACATTCTATCATTGGGATTGTTGTCATTGACATGAGACCTTCTGTCAGTTGGGTTTTCGGAAATATTTTAGAACCTGTGATTGGATGGCCTGGGGGTTCTGATTAAATCTCTACGGGGGTGATTGACTGTAACCAGATGTTATTCAATATTGAAAATCTATTCACAGCGTTGGTTAGTTCCCCTTCTGGAGAGGTCATGATTTAGCCCTGTACCTTTCTGTAAAATCATCTCGGTCACCTGTTCGAAAATGCAGCGACGCAGATTTGCGTTGTTATTCGAAATCATTTCTACGCGTGGTACTAAATATTTTTACAGGAGAGCTATGTTTGAGTAAGAACCAAAAGGGTTTTCAATAAAAGTAAAGTCATGTACGGAAATGCTGTGTCATAAATTGCATCACTTACAGACAAAACATGCCATCACTCGGTAGGTAGATCACACTTAATTCTGAGGGTGGAAGTAGAAGAGAAAAAAATCATTCTTTGAAGCTAACGTGTGTGTGTGTGTTTTTTTAATACGGTAATTTTGGACGGGAAATTTTTCTAGTATGTATAAAGTAGTAAACTAAGGAGACATTATTTCTATGATCGATTCGATATTCTCGTGTGATTATCATCATTATATCTGAAGAGGTTAATCTTTTTATTAGCTATTAGAAAAGAAAATCGTTCAGCGCCATGTCTAAAAAATTTCATTCACTGTATAAGTAAATAAAGGAAGGGAATTTGAAAGCGAAGAAAAATTATGCGGCCTTATCAATGTAACGAATACGAAGATGATGAAAATGGGTAAAATGTTGAAAAATTTAATTGTCTGATGAGTTTTATTAATATAGGAAAAAGATAACTACCTTATTTAAAAGTGTCACATATGAGTGTGTGGAATGGAGGTGGAAAAAGTAGAATACGTTTAGACAGGAGCGGCGTTTGGGGGTGGCAACTGGGGCGACTGCCCCAGGCGCCGCGCTTAGGTAGGCCCCGCGTTTCGGTCCTGAACATGTCTCGTCCTGGTTAATAGCCTATACATGTAGAGCCAAAGAGTGGATGGTAGAACGTATGCTGGAAACGATTGTAAAGAAACGAAAGAGGCACTCTTGTATTCCTTTTTGAAGGTCAAATTCCGTAGCGTAGCTCTAGACTTCTTTGAAAGCATTACACGTTACAACTTTTAATAAAAAGGTGACACGCGGTATTAAAATTACACATTAATCAAGATATTTCATATTTTTAAATACCATAGCATACTGGTGCTTAACAATCTTTACTAGTACTCTGGCCCCGCGGGGTCATTGCTGGCACTAGGCCCCGCGGTCATTGCTGGCACTAGGCCCCGCGCTAACCTAACGCCGCCACTGCGTTTAGAATCGTTTGGAGTGAAATAATAAGCAGCAAAAGTGAACTTTTCAAATATATCATTAATTTGGCTATTACGTTGAAAAATAATTTCTATTTTGACTAGGTGATCCATGATTTATTTGTACGCACCACTCACGCTACCATCTATAATTAGCCTGTACGCACCACTCACAGTACTATCCAAGATTAGCCTATACGCATCACTCACAATACTATCTATAATTAGTCTGTACGCGCCACTCACAGTACCATCCAAGATTAGTATGTACGAACCACTCACAGTACCATCCAAGATTAGTCTGTACGAACCACTCACAGTACCATCCAAGATTAGTCTGTACGCACCACTCACAGTACCATCCAAGATTAGTCTGTACGCACCACTCACAGTACCATCCAAGATTAGTCTGTACGCACCACTCACAGTACGATCTATAATTAGTCTGTACGCACCACTGACAGTACCATCTATAATTTAGTCTGTACGCACCACTCACAGTACAATCTATAATTAGTCTGTACGCGCCACTCACAGTACCATTTCTTTCATCCAAATAAAATTTATTTTATAATTTTTTTTTAAAATTGTAATTTCTTGCAGGTGTCCGCCCGTACAGGTGCACACAGTGTGACAAGGCGTTCACCCAGCGCTGCTCGCTCGAGTCTCACACCAAGAAGATCCACGGCCTGGCGGAGGAACTGGCCTTCAACGAGAGGCGGGTCAAGCTCTACGTCTGCGAGGACTGCGGACACTCGACTGACCTCGCCGAGGATCACTACGCGCATGTCCGGCTGAGGCACCCCCCGAATCACGTCAAGGGACGAAATGACGTCATTGCCGCGCTGTGATCGGGGACAAAGTTTAACTGTATGACGTCATAGTTGCGCTGTGATCGGGGATAAAGTGTAAAAGTATGACGTCATAGTCATGCGTGTAACGGTGTGGGGGATAGAGTGTACGAAAAATCGCCATAGATAGCGTTATGTGAGTGTATGAGTGTAGATTACTGTTGAGTGGGCATTTACCACTCAGTAAAGCTATGCAAAGAATGCGATGCTAAGGCTGCGCGTTAGAGCCGGAAATGTTTAATTTCATAAACAATTACGTGTAGTACAGAATTGAAAGACATGAAAATATATGTAATGAGTGCGGTGTATATGTAATAAGCGGTGTATATGTAATGAGTGCGGTGTATATGTATGAGTGTGGTGTATATGTAATGAGTGTGGTGTATATGTAATGAGTGCAGTGTGGGGTTGTATTTTTTTGTTGTGTTTTTTTTTTTTTTTTTGGA
>MUZC01000551.1:827562-838664 GCA_002072015.1 Radix auricularia | reverse complement strand
TGCCCCCCCCCCCCTAATTCCTCCTTTTCCCAACAAAGATTTACACAACGAAAGCCTGTAATTTTTTTAAAATTTCTAAATATTTTTTAGTCATATCCATAATTATCAAAAGGAACATTGTAATGGAAGAGAAATGGCCGTGTTTACATTGTGATATTTTCAAAGATATTTATCCATGTTTTATACTAAATTTATTAATGTAGATTTTTATTCATTGTTTGTTGTTGTTTTCTTTTGCGTTTTACTAGATAAGAAGTTGAGCGATTCTCTAAACTAAGACACCTTGTAAGAGTATGAGAGGAATTCGTGTTTTTACTTAATTGTATTAATGTATACGCCTTGCTGTATAATGGGTAAATGTCAACTTAGAGGCATTTCAATTTTCAAAACGTCTTATAAATTCCTCGTTTTTTTTTCTTTAATTAATAATAATTTCTGTATTTATATTTTGCATGACTTTTAATTTAAAAGTCATTTTGATATCAGTGTCACCGTAAGTTCGTATCAAACGTTTATTTTCGATACAAAGTTTAATACAGATGATACACTATTTAATGTTGCCATTCTGAGAATGGTGGTTGTTAATATTATTGTATAATAGGATGTATATAATGGATTGCTACAAGATTATTTTACAATGTTTTTATACTAGCATCGAAAGGTTTATAAAAAACACCTGTATTTGATAAAGTGATTATGGCACATTTATCTTGCATTGTTTATTAGGCTGGAGTTGTTACAGCACAAAACTATAATTAAAGATTCAATGTGACATTTTGTACAAGATTCAATGTGACATTTTGTACAAGATTCAATGGGACATTTTGTACAAGATTCAATGGGACATTTTGACATTTTTAAAAACGTATTTATATTTATATAATCAATAAAATCTCATTTGGTTGGGTTTGAAAAATGTTATTTGTTACATTTTTTCTGTTGCGTTGTACTAATACAAAATTTTAATTATAAAACATCATATAGAATAGCACTGCATATGTATAAATAAATTATGCAACAGATTATATGTATCTGTATAAAAATGCATTTTATGAATTGGGTACAATACCCGCCTAGCTACACACAGGCTATAGCAGGTGGACATTGGCACGGCTATAGTTGGTGGACATTGACACGGCTATAGCTGGTGGACATTGGCACGGCTATAGTTGGTGGACATTGACACGGCTATAGCTGGTGGACATTGGCACGGCTGTAGCTGGTGGACATTGGCACGGCTGTAGCTGGTGGACACTTGACTTGAAAATGAACCTCCTTCTAGGCCCAACTTAGCAGAAGCATATTTATCAATATATCACATTTCTTAGACAAATTTTACTTTGCTTTAAATAGTTAATACAGACACAAATATTCGGCACGGGTTCAAAACAGCGACTGTCAAAACAGCGACTGTCATAACAGCGACTTCAAAACAGCGACTGTGTCAAAACAGCGACCGTCATAATAGCGACTTCAAAACAGCGACTGTATCAAAACAGCGACTGTATCAGAACAGCGACTTCACCGCTAAGCTTTTCTGGTCCAACCGTAAACCTAACACAGTGGTTCTAAATTTTTTGACACAAAGACCCCTTTTCATTGTCTAAACTGTGTTTTGAACACGACTGATATATGCAGTAAGTTTTCTCTCGTTGTCAGTGAAATGATGACGTGTGCATGTGGCTTGGTACTTCAGATTTTGTAAATCATCAACAGCCTGTTGTTTGCGAGCATGCATATATACCCGGTATCCTTGTCAACGTCCACCCGATTCGATGTAATGGGACTATAAAAACGTCACGTGGTCATATAAAGGAACGTAGATTCACTCTACCCCCAGTCATTTTATTTACATTTCCAATAAATCTTGCCAGCAAAGGTTGACCTGTGGTCGTCGTTTAGTCTAGCCCTCGTAACATGTCCTGATGTAACATGGGCCAGCAAAGGTTGACCTGTGGTCGTCGTTTAGTCTAGCCCTCGTAACATGTCCTGATGTAACATGGGCCAGCCTACGAACAGTGCCTGGTCTCGGTAGACTTCAATCGATCTCTCCACCCTGATCAAAGTGGCGATGTAATAGGACAATAAAAAATGCCACGTGGTCAGATAGTCTTTTGTAAAGGTACCTTACTTCATTTTAACTCTCATTCCATTATTTACCTTTCCCATAACACTCATCACAACCCTAGGTATACATTACACTATAACATAAAGGTCAATCTTCCCTCCACTCCCATGCCAAACATAATTAGAAAGGACCAAATTTATCATCGTAAAATCAAAATCAATTGGTGAAATTTAAAAAAAAAAGCAATTTGTTATTATGGTGTTGATATGAATGGCGAACCTCGCAGGCACTGAAACCACCACAAACCTGCGCCCTATCATTCACTTCTCTTTCTTGTGTAGACCTACCTAGCATAAAAACTGAATTGTAATAAGATGTACAAAGTTGTCAGTATATAAAGTTAATACATTAAATAGTTACTAACACCGCATAGCGGACAATATCGTTCAAGCCGGTGGGCCCGTATGACCTGACACTGTGTATGCACTCTTTAAAATACCATCATTTATTTATACACACCTTTAGATGATTGTATTTATTTTTATATTGTCCCTTCTCTACAAAAAACCTGCATTATCACAAGCAAAAGAAAAGAGTCGCTGTTTTGATGCAGTCAATATTTTGATACAGTCGCTGTTTTGATGCAGTCGCTATTTTGACCGTCGCTGTTTTGACCGTCGCTGTTTTGACACAGTCGCTGTTTTGAAGTCGCTGTTTTGACGGTCGCTGTTTTGACAGTCACTGTTTTGCCCGGATGCGCAAATATTCACATTTAGCTGCGTGGCACAGTAGCTAACGCTCAAACTAATCTTTAAATTGTTCATAAAATCCAAAAAAAAACAAAACCCAACATAATGGCCCCTCTTACCCTAGGGGTTGTCACCCTGGCTAAATGCCCGCGCTCTGATGTGAAAGTTGGGATTTTAGTGTTGAAAACGCGTTTGACATCAATTCAAAACACCAATTGATTTCAGACTGAATCATGATGGATCTACTTGTTTGTCAATATTTGTCAACGTATTGTAATATCAAATGGGTACTAACATGACATTACTGTCCCCAGTGCAAAATGGATGCAGGGTGTGCATATCTCATAAGGTCTGAGGATTTCAATCTAGGTCATGATAGAGAGACGTGTCTATAGTTGTTTAATTGTTTTAAGAACTAAATGAACAATTCTTTATATGTTTACGAAAAAAAATATTAGGTCTCGGCCCGAAGGAAAAGACGTTAGAAGTTCATTACACCATTGGAAATTTTATTATTATTTTTTAAAGTCACATTTTGTCAATAATTTATCCATTTACCCAGTAGACACTTTTTTAATTAAATTTTATATAGCTACTGTTAAAAAATGGCATACGGACCCTCAGCCCTAAATGGTGGTGTTTTTAAAGCTTTTACATTTAATGCCAGAAACCGCTGTAGCCTACCATAAAACTTCCCAAAGTTTATTGACAATGGGATGAATAATATACATTTACTATTAAGACTTATTTTTTTTTTTAAACTAAAATAATTGTTGGTGGCCATATCGGTGTAAAATGTATAGTTCAAAACAACAACTTATTTCAATTTGGATCATGATGAATATATTTGTCAGTCAGAATTTGTTTTTAAAAATCGAGTGTAATCGAATTGTTAAAATGTTTTAAACATTAAAGAAAATGAGATTAGGGGCCCTGGGCTACAAAAGATTGAAAAAATATAACTTTAATGACCTAACGAATTTTAAAAAAGGCCATCAAGTTTTTTTTATTTTCCAAGTTTTGTAAAAAAAAAATAAAAAATAAAAATAATAATAATTTTATAAAAAAAAAAAAATACATTTACACAGTATCCAAAGTGTTTTTTATTTGTAACTTAGCTATTATAAGGTGAGAAAACTTCATTTTGGGTCCTGGGCCCTCATTGAGTGATGATTATACCTGTTGCCATCCCAAAATTGGAGATTGGAGAATTTGTGATGATTTACTTTTTATTTTTAAAAAAATACATCTCGGCCCCCGCCCCCAGTGAGTGGCAGTTAAAATATTTTTTTCGCTTGTTACCAGTGTGGGAGTGTACTCAACAGTTTCCCCAAAGTTCCTTGCTTCTACCTACATGGGAAATTGGAGAATTAGGAGAATTAGCGATGAGTCGGTTTTTATATCAGGAAAAATACATTTGGGCCCCCGGCCCCAACAGAGTGATACTTTTTTTTTTAATTTACATGTTACCATCGTGGGACTGTACTCAACCACTCTCAAAGTTTCATGTTTTTACCTACTCGGGAAAGGGGAGAAGTAGCGATTTTCAGTATTTAAAAACACGTTTTTGGGCACCCGGCCCCCATCAGTGTGAAGTCTAAAAAAAAAAAAAAAAAAAAAAAAAAAAAACTTACGCTAATAATCGTTGCGAGAGGCTACTCAACAATTTACCAACTTGTCATGCTTCTACCTACACGGAAAGTTCGAGAATTAGTGATGAGTCCGTTTTTAATTAAAGAAAAAAACTACATTTGGGCTCCCGGACCCCAGTAAGTGATATTTTAAATGTCGTTTTCGCCTGTTACCATTGTAGAAGTATACTTAACAATTACCCAAAGTTTCATGCCTTCACCCACACGCGAAATAGAAGGATTAGTGATTTTCATTTTTATATTGCTTATTCTTATATAAGGGAAAAGGCAAAATAATGGGTCCTTTACCCTAGGGGTGGTCACCTGGGGTTGAAACATAGCCTATGACCTTTCCCGGGTCAAACTGAGGTCCCATGCAAAATTTCAGCACCATGGGTCACACACTGTGGAATTCTATTGCTAACAAACAAACAAACAAACAAACAAACTTTCATCTTAAATACAAGAATGATTTTAAAGTAAATAAATACGAGTGGAAAACACTTGAACGGTTTATTCTTCCATCGCATCATTATCTTCAACTTAAATTTAATGTCTTTTGTATGTTGCATAGACAAATTATAGAACAACATTGCTTATCTAATGCAGGGGTTTCCAAACTTTTCTGCCGGTTGGTCGCATGAACTGTCAAACAGCAGTTTGGGGGCCGACTACTAATCCCAACTACTAAGTTTTGTTGTAAACTACAGCTAAAATAGTATTATCTTTTAGATTTAAAGGTCTCCAGAGGCTGGATGAGAGGGCCTCGAGGGCCGCATCTGGCCCGCGGGCCGTACTTTGGAGACCCCTGATCTAATGGAATTAAAACTTGGCATGCATAAATCCAAAATTAACCATTCATGAACAAGTGGTCAAAGTTTTTTTTTCCAATTGAAAGGAATCAGAAATCGGATATAAACATAGACTATTAATAATCAACAATGATACGTTGTTGTAAAGGTGAACAAAACTAAGTGGCAAGATGTTCTTGTTAGAATGTTTCACGTTATTAAATCTTGGCAAATTTGATTATGGCTTTTGTAGTCACAGATTGGATAATACTGGTTCAAATAAAAGCAATAATATCCTGGAACCAAAGCATTTGCTTGAAAACTATGATCTAGCACTCCGATAATTTTGTTTGAAAATGGTTTTAAAAAATAGGGTCAACTCAAATTCAAACAGAGATCGTAGCAATTTTAGGAGATAGAGTTCACGAAAAATAATCTCCCAGAAACAAGATACCAAACATTGTTCAAGGTATTCGATAGCTCCTTATATATTTCACAGTAGGAGGACCCAACAAACCTCTCCTACCCTTGCTCGCCCATCGTTCGTCTCGAGATATGAGCTCTGCATTCGATTGAACAACGTTCACTTGCGTTGATCTTGTTTCTTCGGGTTGCTATTTGTGGCTGTTCTTTTCTCCTTTTTTTTTTTGTGAACAGGGCCACCGGTTGACATCTATTTCATGGAGACAATGCTTCATTTACTGCATCAGATTCAAATTTACTTTTTTTTTCTTTACGCCGTGACAAATTTCTCTTAGATTAGCCTTTGCAATGACAATAAAGTACAGGGTCAAATTTTCACAAAGATATGCCTCTATATTACAAACCGGTTTTCAGTTACGGACAGTTCTGTGTAGCTTTCCCCAGAGTTCCATCTTTTCACGCAATCACAGTTGTATCCTCAAAATCTTTTCATTTCGAAGATTGTATTTTTCACGAAGTCTTCACTAATCTATGAGCGATTCTGCGGCGTATGCACAAGTTGTCTATAAATAAGTTGTGCACAAATACGTATTGATAATGTTGCAATAATTTATGACAGACACCCAGCCCAACGTGTGTTACTCCTTCTTCATGTCTTGAAATAATACAAGAGTTCAAGAGAGACGCAAAAACATAAAGTATCAATGGGAAATCTCGCTCAAACAGCTCATTAAACCTAATTTGTTAACAATGGTGTTCCAACTGAAACGAACTCTCTAATCAGTTCACTTGAAAGCTGTTAGCAGTCATTTCATGGGTTAAAAATACCAACACCACTTGAATTATTTCAGTTTATTTAGGCTTGAAGTTACCCTGCCTGAAAAAATATAATTTATTCGAACATTGCTGACAACTGTTTCAAGTAATGCAAGGTGTTAAGGTAGCTTCTTTAAAATTAAGGTAATGAAAGAGAAATTATAACCAATGATGGATGCACCAAAATTGACTAATTTATTGCTATTTTTTGCTATTGAGCAGGGCATGGCTGACAACATTGATACATTAAAGGTTGAGTCAAATATAAAACTTCATTTCTAATCAAGAAATGAACGCTTCTATTTTTAGATCTAACATAAAAATGTTTAGTCTCATCATTTCTGTTGTTGTTTTTTTTTAAATATATCTATCATAGCTTTTATATTAAGTGTGTGGCGGGGTGGGGTGGGGGAGTCAAATGCGGGTTTTGCCCCGGGCGGCACATACCCACGCTACGCCGCTGCACAAAATATGTGTATCAGTCTATATAAAAGTTCATGTCTTATGATCTTGCCCTTATATGGGCGTGTATGTTAGACAACTGACGTGGTAAAACTGCTGAGATGTCCCAACATGCGAGGACGCATTAACCGTTATAGTTTGTATATTCCACTGGGTGTGTTACAAGATAGTTTCAATGTGACAATCTCGCTGGGTGTGTTACAAGATAGTTTCACTGTAACAGTCTCGTGCTACGTGACTTTGTAATGGAGCAATCTCTGGCCGGGCTCATAAAAGTTATAACTGGCATTGAATTTCACGCCAAACTTGTTTCCACCTTTTCTTTTATTACCCGTGGCAGTAACGAAATAGTTTTAAATGCTTTATTTAAATATGTTGTTTCCTCCCTCCCCCCCATACCCTCAGTCATCTTTCTACCCATCCCCACCCAATCATTTGTAATTTGCGTGAATTTTAAAGAAATTTGTTTACCTTTTAATAATTTTATTTTTGTATGGAATAGACAAATAATTATAAACACGACAATTTTATCCATGATATTTTTTTCTGGGGGGGTGTGGGGGAGGTTAAGTAAGCTAGATTTTACGCCCCCCNCTCACATCCGACACCACCCCCACCCCCACCCTCTGATATGTGGTTTTGTGTTTCACGTTACAGATCCAGTGTATCTCCGTGGGTGGCTGTCTAGTCCTCAATCTAACACTACACACTAGACATCACATCACGCCCCCTCCCCCTCCCCATACACACGCACCACTTTTTAACATACCTTCCTCCACGCTCCATCACAATTTTTAAAGTGATCTTAATTTTGTTCTATAAAATAAAAAAGAAAACACGGGTGCTGGGAGAGGAGGGAATTATTACATTGAAAAAATAAGTTTTCAGAGTGAGAAATATCAAGGTTTGTCTTAAATTCACTTTTACTTATCTGAAAGTTGTTTTGTTGCACATAATCTAATTAACCCCATAAATTCTAAAGACCTAATGGGTAGTTAACGTAAGTGCTGCTCCAAAGATCTCTACATCTCGCGGGACACTGAGCTTTACGGAAGGAAGAAGAGGGTACGTGGTGCTGATTGAATACCAAGGAGAGGGACTTGATGAAGCAGAACTGCCTTGCCTGTTAGGAAGACTAGCTTCGAACGTGCGGTGCCGAGCTAGAAGACATTCACAGGGGTCTAAGGGAAGTGCGCCTACACGTGGGTAAGAGAGAGAGAGTTTCTAACAGTCGTAGTCTTCACAAACTCAAGATCCTCTCTAGATTCTCTGGGCCGGACATCGATGGAGACGAAAACTGCCATGTCTGCACTGGATATGGTGGACGACATCATAGCACGAGGCGATGTTATTCTGGGGTACACAAAGGGTCACGCTAAGTTATCGCAGCAGGAACGAGCTAACCTGCTCGCACCGCAGGGGGGGGGCAGCCCAGCTCCCCCAATAAAGCGCCCTGAAACCCAACTGGGGGTGAAATTGCGGCTGAAAATCCGTTTCATGGAAAGATGCACATGGCTTGACGGAAGGACAGGCGGTACCGCGGCAGAGACTCTTTTCCAGTACGTGCCGCGACCGAGAAAGCAGGATCCATGGTGGAAAATACCTCGTAGCTGCCAGTTTGTTATTATGCAAATGTTGACTGGACACTGTCCACGGAGTTGCGTGCACGGGATAAAGCCAGGAACGAACCCCGGCTGCCACATATGTTTGGAGACGGTGACACACCAGCTGACCGAATGCTCTACAGCGATTGATGAAACTCACATGTCAGGAAGTACTAAAACTGTGGACGAATACCTGTAAAGCAAAAGAAAGTTTGTGCAACTTGATGTAGGATTTTTTTTTTTTTTTTTTTTTGAAGGTGAAGAAGAAGTTTGGCAATGAGAACCACTTTCCAGTAAACCTCGTGCATACATTCAATACCAGTGCCCTCTTTTCATTACCAGTGCCCTCTTTTAATACCAGTGTACACGTTCAATACCAGTGCACACGTTCAATACCAGTGCACACGTTCAATACCAGTGCACACGTTCAATACCAGTTCACTCGTTCAATACCACTGCGCACGTTCAATACCAGTGCACACGTTCAATACCAGTGCACACGTTCAATACCAGTGCACTCATTCAATACCAGTGCACACGTTTAAAACCTATCAAATGGCCCAAGACACAAATCTGTCAAAAACGTTGAAGCACATCTGCTTGTTGTCTTTTTTTATCTTTAAAGAACCTCGCTAAACTATCAGTGTTGTCAGTATTTAGGCGCCGGCTAAGAGTGACCAAATAAATACAGACGGTAAGGTATCGTTGAGGCACAATACTATTACTACAGAAGAGTATAGTCATTGATATTGTTTCATTAGTGGCTACAATAGTAATGTTAACTACAGTGGCGTAGCGAAAGGGGGCAAGGGGGATGGGAATGAAAAAAAATTGTTTATCTAATGGAATTAAAACTCGGCACACATAAACCCAAAATAGCCATTCGTGAACGAGGGCTCTACATTACAAAAGTTGTATGCTAATGGAAGAAATCAGAAACCGGAATTTAAAAAAAGCCTATCAATAAAACACAAACACGTTGTAAAAAAAACAACAACAGCAAAGTAGCAACGTTTGAAAATATTTAATCCTAGCAAAATTGAATGTGGCAGTGATTTCTTCCCCGGGGCGAAGGGTATCACTGAGTCCAATGGTATCCCTGAGGCCAACGGTATCCCTGAGTCCAACGATATCCCTGAGTCCAATGGTATCCCTGAGTCCAATGGTATACCTGAGGCCAAAGGTATCCCTGAGGCCAACGGTATCCCTGAGGCCAACGGTATCCCTGAGTCCAACGGTATCCCTGAGGCCAACGATATCCCTGAGTCCAACCAGATCAGAACACTAATTAAAGGTGGCTGAGAATAGCGTGGAACATGTTGTCTGGGAACGCTGCGTCACTAAATCAGGAAAAGATGGAGCAAATAGTTAGATTGTAGCAATAAACTTCTGTATAGGGATGTTCATAATATGGCGGAAATCTATTAATAGAAATATTATATCTAAATTTATCTTTTGTAAGGACACATTCATAAAAAAATTAATAAAAGATACGAGTCAATACGTGAATGTGGGTATATTGAGAATGATTGATCTTATCAGCTTATATTTAATTCTTCGTTAATTTAAGACAGCTTATTGGACTTGCAAAATAAAAAAACAATTTCGTAATTTTAATAAGCTAACAATTTTGAGAACATAGTGATTTGACTTTAATTATGCTTCAAAACTTTGTTCCGCTTAAATGTAATCTGAAAAAAGAACATTACGAATTCCGGTTTTAGAAATGAAGAACCCTATAGAAACAGCGTCTGTATAGATAAGGCAGCATGTACATCAGGAAGTCAATGATGCCCAAAATTATTTACAAATGCTCAGTGCTTTAAAAAAATATTTTTTATAGGCTACTCACAAAGAAACTAATAGAATACTTAAAGGATGATTTGACATTGGCTAAAATGTGGAGACATCATCCTTTTAATCAAACCTTCAAAAAAAAATATTTTTTTATGTGATCAAATATTTGGTGATTGAAGCGAATACGAATCCATGTTATGTAGAAAAAAAGTTGAGAAGAAAGTTGTATTCTTTATAAGTTGAGATTACTGCAGGAATTCATGTGAAAATTATAGCAATTATTATATAGAATTTGGAAAACAGGTCTGATTTTCCAACACCGATTAATCTAGTGGATTATGATATTTTGCATTAAAATTAAGAGTATTCAAAATATCTCACAAGAGATTGTCAAGCAGGGAATTTTTTTCCTCATGTGTAAAAAAAAAATATAAGAAAAATAATGCATTCAGGACCAGTTGATTTATTCAATACCAGTTGATTTATTCAAGTTTATTAAGGTATTTAGGCTCGAGTTACCCTGTCTAAAATAATATCATTAATTCGAACATTGCTCACCACTGTCTTAAGTAATGCAAGGTGTTAAAGTAGCTTCAATAAAATTAAGTCAATATGAAGAATTAATTACAATCAATTGACAAATAATAAATAGTGTCATTATTATTTTCTAATAAAAAACTATCTTTAATAGCAATAACACAGGTTGTTTTTTTTTTGTTGCTGTTTGTTTTGTTTTTTTTTTGTTTTGTTTTTTTTTTTTT
>MUZC01000551.1:766696-785684 GCA_002072015.1 Radix auricularia | reverse complement strand
CAGGCAGAATTTTGGAGTTACTGCGCAGCTATTAGCTGCGCAGTAACTCCACAATTCTGCCTGCCCGACGTCTCTCATCTCAGACAGATTTATATTAAAGCGAATGTTGGTGATTCATGTGCCTGTAGTTAATTTCAATAAGGCGAAATAAATAATTGTAAAAATGATTTATTATCAGTTTCCTGTAATTGATATTATCGGGTTTAGCAACGGGTGGGAGCTAAATCTCTCAGGCGGCACTTTGTCAGAGTTATAAATTCATTGTTATTAATTAGTTTCTAAATTTAAAAACCCCGTAAAAAAAAAAAACAAGTTTTTGACTATAAATCCTTTATATACGAGACATAACTATAAGGATGTTCATTATAATACGTAGCGAAAAACAATCCAAAAATAAATTTTTTTAGTTATGTCTCATGAAACATTTTTAATATAATGTGAAACGATAATGAATATATTTTTTTAAAGTATTGTCACTATAATACACACCTTATTGCGCGACATGAAAGGTTGTTGAATATAATACGCACCACGACACTCTGTCTCAAAAATTAACTTGATACATAGAGATAAATAAAATAATTTTAAAATTCAATAATTACACTATATTCGATCAATCTGAAATTTTGAGACATCATTTTTATCATCGTTATGAGTCTGCCTGCAAAATTTCAGCTCTCTAGCTTACGAGGAAGTGGGTCAAAAATCGATCCAAATTTTTATTTGCAAGGGCTCAACCAGACACCACAAGTTAATAGATACCTCAAATATTGAAAAAGCCAAGAAATAAAAAATGTAGTATAGTTTTTAATAGATAAAATAATTACAAGTTTTTTTTTGTTTTTTGTGCCTAATTTTGTTTAAAATTGTGTGATGATTAAATTGAAAGAAATGATTGCCCATAACCTAGTAATTATTATAAAATAGGAGCTGCAGCTGCAGTGGCGGCGTTAGGTAAGCGCAGGGCCTAGTGCCAGCAATGACCCTGCGGGGCCAGAGTACTAGTAAAGATCACTAAGCACCAGTATGCTATGGCATTTAAAAATATGAAATACCTTGATTATTGTGTAATTTTAATACCGCGTGTCACCTTTTTATTAAATTATTACAAGTTGTAACGGTGTAATGCTTTCAAAGACGTCTAGAGCTACGCTACGGAATTTGACCTTCAAAAAGGATTACAAGAGTGCCTCTTTCGTTTCTTTACAATCGTTTCCAGCATACGTTCTACCACTCTTTGGTTCTACATGTATAGGCTATTAACCAGGACGAGACATGTTCAGGACCGAAACGCGGGGCCTACCTAAGCGCGGGGCCTGGGGCAGTCGCCCCAGTTGCCACCCTCAAACGCCGCTCCTGTACAGCTGACACCATCAAGAGGAAAATTATGATGTGTAAACCTCAATCAAGTTATCACATAATTAGCACTGACAAACTTCAAGTCAAAGAATGTTTGGCCAATCATAGTCATAAGAAAACTTGGCCAATCATAGTCATAAGAACACTTGACACATCATAGTCATAAGAACACTTGGCCAATCACAGTCATAAGAACACTTGGCCAATCATAGTCATAAGAACACTTGGCCTATCATAGTCATAAGAACACTTGGCCAATCATAGTCATAAGAACACTTGGCCAATCATAGTCATGAGAACACTTGGCCAATCATAGTCATAAGAACACTTGGCCAATCATAGTCATAGGAACACTTGGCCAATCATAGTCATAAGAACACTTGGCCAATCATAGTCATAAGAACACTTTGCCAATCATAGTCATAAGAACACTTGGCCAATCATAGTCATAAGAACACTTGGCAAATCATAGTCATAAGAACACTTGGCCAATCATAGTCATAGGAACACTTGGCCAATCATAGTCATAAGAACACTTGACCAATCATAGTCATAAGAACACTTGGCCAATCATAGTCACAAGGACACTTGGCCAATCATAGTTATAAGAACACTTGGCCAATCATAGTCATAAGAACACTTGGCCAATCATAGTCATAAGAACACATTGTGTCAAAGTTAACGACAATTCGCACATTACGTTGTATTGAATTGAGCAACAAAATATTTTTATGATGAAAACTAACGTTAAAGATGTATATTTTTGTTAATTAAACAATTCCTTCAAAGTCTAGATACTTACTACAAACAATAAAGAATCGTCAAAAAATTCAACCAAATTAATTAAGTATTTTGTAAACAAGTTTAACAAGGTTAAAAGAAAATGTTGTCAGTGACAAAATTGCTTGAATAATTTTATGCCAGAAAGATCTTAATGGTGAAAACCAACAATTATGAATAGATTTCTGGAAAAGGTTTGTACAACCTGCAGGCATCTGCTAACAAATATTGATCAAACAGGGTTTAACCAAATATTGATCAAACAGGGTTTAACCAAATATTGATCAAACAGGTATTAACCAAATATTGATTAAACAGGGTTTAACCAAATATTGATTAGACAAGGTTTAACCTTCAATGACAAAATGCAGCTACAGTACTCTTGTTGATGGAGCTGCATTCAAAAATTATTTATTGCACTCTGCCCTAAAGAAACACATTTTGTTTAAAACTTTAACAAATTCAACTCTGACAATTAATGTGCAAATATCTAACTCCAGTCATCATAGTTCATGACTCTAGATTTAGAGAATCACATTTGGCCTAACAACACATCACAGATTCACTAAAGGGCCATAACTCTCTTAGAAGTCACTCTACACAACAGCATGAAAATTATTTCCCTTTTTCTTTATAAATTATAAATAAACCATCAAAGTATTTCAAAACACCCGCCATTTGCCTAGGATCAAAATGGTTTAAATCCTCGTACTGTGTGAGTTCAACATGAAACAAGATATCATTGTCCAGACTCAGATATTTTAGATTGATATCATTGTCCAGACTCAGATATCTGAGATTGATATCATTGTCTAGACAGATATCTGAGATTGATATCAATATCACATTCCAGACTCAGATATCTGAGATTGATATCATTGTCCAGACAAATAATTTCAAAATATTTCATTCATGGAAAAGAACTAACCCAAACTAAAGATGCAAAATATTTAGGAGTCATAATAAATGAGAAACTATCTTGGAACCCCCATGTCAATGAAGTTATTAAAAAATCAAACAAAACCTTAGGCTTTATAAAAAGAAACTTTTACAAATGTAACAAAGATATAAAACTAAAATGCTACCTCACCCTGGTGAGACCTATACTAGAATATGCATCTTCTGTATGGGACCCGTCCACCAAAGAAAATATTGATAAGTTAGAACAAATCCAAAAAAGAGCTGCCAGATTCATTACTGGAGAATATTCAAAACTGACAAGAGTAACACCATTAGTTAAATCATTAAACCTTGAAACACTGGAGGATAGAAAAACCAAGAGTAAATTAGTAATTATACATAAGGCAATTAATTCTAATTTAGAAATACAACACAAAGATAACTTAATACAACCCTCAAATAGACATAAAGATAAAAACACCTTTCTTATTCCATATGCAAGAACAAACACATACAAGTTTTCTTTCTTTCCGTCCGGTATTCGGGCGTGGAATGGGTTGCCTGCAGAAACCAGGAAAGCCAACACTTAATCATCATTTAAAACTCTAGTAAGAATACAGGACTAAACACAAACCATAGAAATACGTAGGACGCAATAATCTTCTGTACAGAAGGAGCGTCTGTAACATATAAGATAAGATAAGATAAGATCTGAGATTGATATCATTGTCCAGACTCAGATATCTGAGATTGATATCATTGTCTAGACAGATATCTGAGATTGATATCATTGTCTAGACTCAGATATCTGAGATTGATATCATTGTCAAGACTCAGATATCTGAGATTGATATCATTGTCCAGACTCAGATATCTGAGATTGATATCATTGTCCAAAGGTCAATTAATGTACAGATCTCATCTCTCTCATGTCTCCTTCTGTCTCTCATGTCTCCTTCTGTCTCTCATGTCTCCTTCTGTCTCTCATGTCTCCTTCTGTCTCTCATGTCTCCTTCAATCTCTCATGTCTGTTAATGACCATCTGTGTTTAGAGCTGTTCTCCATCATCTTTCAGCTTGGCATCCAGTCCAAAGAAGAGATTAAAAATGTGTCCGCTGTTGTGCTGCTCCAGGTACTTGCTGAACTGACCGAGGTCCATGTGATACTCACGGCCCTTACCTCCCCTGGCATCCAAAACCAGTTCTAGAAAAGGCTCAAACTTGTAAGAGGACGCTTTGTCTGCTGGGTTGGCAGGCATGGGAATGACCTAAGATAGAAATAAAGTGAAAGTCAGTTGAAATGCTATAGCACAGCGGTGGGCAAACTACGGCCCGCGGGAGGAGAGGATATTATGTGACCGGTGGGCATTTCATGTTGCGATCTTAAGAAGATGATAATTTTTTTATTTTTTCCTTTTTCGCTCTGATTGCAAGATTTTATTTTGAGTATTTGATTAGAATCTAGGGATATTAAATGTGTTTTATGGCTCCAGAATAGATTAGTGATCATTAGTCATTAATTGTTAACATCCTTATTCCAAACTGCATTTTAGCTCAACCAGAAGTGACTTTTGTTTACAGTTTACATACTGGAGGTTTTGTAAACATTGTCCTTTAAAAGCAAATAGATGATGTTTATTTAACCACGAGTGCTGCCAAAAAAAATAATTTTTTTTAATAAAAAAAGATTGAGGATGAATGTTGTGTTGTTAATGACAATTGGACAGCTAATTGTGGCTTCACGAGCGTTGGAAGCAAAGCAGTCTGCTTGCTGTGCCATTAGTGTTTGAGCGACTTTAAGGAGTACAGCTTAAAAAGACACCACCACACAAAACATTTGGGTTTTGGGCACAATATAACAAATAAAGAGAGAAGAAGGCACCGCCAGAAGTTGGTTGATAATTTAAAGAAGCAGCAAACTGTTCTCACCAAACAGTCTTTAACACCAGATGCTTCAACCGCAGCCAGTTTGGAGCTGTTCTATAAGATTGCAAGACAGAAAGACATTTTTCTGACACCGGGTTCATCAAGCTATGTCCAGAACAGAAAACAAAAATTTAAAGCATTTATTGGGGAGAACTGTGGTCAGAAGTGTTTAAAAAATAATGATAATGTGATACACCAACTTCAAGATGCACACAAAGTCTTTTTGTGGTACTCTCTAGCGTTGGACAAAAGTACCAACATGGAAGACACAGCACAATTGTTTGTATTTATACAGGAGTAAACACTCGTTTTGAGCTTACCGAAGAATTACTTAGAGTTGAGCCACTTGAAGACACAACTACAGGCCAGGATTTATTTAATGTTGTTGAGAACTGTGTTGAAAGAACTGAGTTGGTGTGGAACAAGATATAAAAAAAACGTAAGTCTGGTGATAGTGATGAAAAATAAAATTAATGAAGAACATCCTGATCATACACTCTGATATCTCCACCATGTCATCCTGATCATACACTCTGATATCTCCACCATGTCATCCTGATCATACACTCTGATATCTCCACCATGTCATCCTGACCATACACTCTTACATCTCCACCGTGTCATCCATCAGTAAAGTCCGTGTTGAATATCAAGCATGTTATTGACCCATTTGTTAGTGTGGTAAACCTCATCAGAGCTAGGGCCCTTACCAACATGCAGGCACTGCTTAAAGATTTGGAAACTGAATATTATATTACCTACCATAGCAGTGCCCGCTGGCTGAGACTGGGCAAGATATTGAGGCAAGTGTGTGTTTGCTATTTCCCTTTACTGAAACAGAAAACCATTTCTGGTGAAACACTGGCAAGTTCATGGCTCAGTTGAATGCCATGGTGGTGGAATTTGAAGGGTTACAAGACTTCAAGAACCTGGAATCATGTGCACGATTCAATATCCTCAGTTCACCATTTAGTGCACAAACTGATTCAGCCTAGTTAAAGCTGCTTGACCTACAAGCTGATTCAGCCATGTTAAAGCTTCTTGACCTACAAGCTGATTCAGCCCAGTTAAAGCTGTTTGACCTACAAGCTGATTTGCCATGTTAAAGCTGCTTGACCTACAAGCTGATTCAGCCCAGTTAAAGCTGTTTGACCTACAAGCTGATTCAGCCATGTTAAAGCTTCTTGACCTACAAGCTGATTCAGCCATGTTAAAGCTTCTTGACCTACAAGCTGATTCAGCCCAGTTAAAGCTGCTTGACCTACAAGCTGATTCAGCCCAGTTAAAGCTGCTTGACCTACAAGCTGATTCAGCCATGTTAAAGATGCTTGACCTACAAGCAGATTATGACCTGAAGAAGTTCAAGTCAGTTTTCCTGCTGGATGTTTTTAGTTTTTATGGATGTTTGCCAACAGCAGCATTTCCACACTTTCAAAACTTTGCTGCCAAACTTGTATGACTATTTAGGTACACATACATCTGTGAGCAAGCTTTTTCTTGTATAAAAATAAACAACTCTAATGACTGCAATTTGAATTCAGTCATGCGATTCGCAACCAGTAAACTGGTTCCACACTTCAAGAAAATTATCAAAAATTTTGAGGGGTTACGAATGGTCAGCTTGTATGAAAATTACATTCCTACTTCTTCATTGTTATTATGACAAGGAATAATGAACTTTTGTTAAAATAATTATAATAACTATGAATAGTAATATCGTATTATCAAATTGTTTCAGTTTGTATTATAAAATGTAATGTACATGTGTTATAGAGTGTGAGAGTGAAATAGAATGACAAGTACACGGTTATAATAATTAATTCATTTTTTATACATAGTGCTTCAGCACAATGAACAAGGGAAGTAAATCAGACACTGACATCTCAAGTACCTTCCGTAAATATATAAATGAAGTTATTGCCCTTTGAAAAAATACTGAGGTGACATGAGAGCAGTGGTTCCCAAAATTGTTTTGCCCGTGGATCCTTTTATAGCCAAAACGTGCCCACGGACCCCAAAGTGAAAACGCTATATAAAAGTATAGCATACAAATTTACTAATTTAAAAAACTACATTTTGTTGGAGAATTATTTATTTAAACATAACTTAAAGTTGTTGTTTTTTAATGACTGGGATGAACTTGACGAGATTTATGAACAGCTAAATGTTTGTGAGTTGCAAACGCAAATCCGCATGAGCACTAAATTCTAGCCAGGTTTCTTTTGTTTGTGACGAGGTTCATAACTGCATTGAATCCACGTTCTACCAAATAGGAAGATGGGAAAGTAGTCAACAACTTTTGAACAATAACCCATAATGCAAGAAATACAATTGGGATCTCTTTTTGTAACCAGAATTTGTTGTATCCTTGTTCAAACAATTGTTTAAGTTCCTCATTTGTGGATAATTCATTAAGTTGCTCCTGTATTAGTATTGATTCATCTATGTATGGGATCTGAGTTTGTCTCCGAGCAAAAGGGTTCAACACCCAGTCGGGAATATCCAAGTGAAGAATGTCTTCAAATCTTTGGTTCAGGTCTGCATGAAGAGCCGCTAAGTGTTGACAGTAGGCAAACAAATCTTCATTTATCTTTGCTATTTCGAGATATTTTGAATCTGAGAACATTCTCTTCATCCCAAGTTTTGTTTATACAAAAAAAGTTTTGCAACAAAAGCAGATATTACGCTTTTAATTTTGATTAAATTTAATTGGTCACCTTGTAGTTTCCAATTAGTTTCTTTAAATTTGGAAAACAAATATGTCATATGGGCTATGTCATTTTTTGAGTTGATTAAATTTTGTCTCAAATCATTGTCTTTGCCTTCCAGGAATTCTTACACTGAATAAGAGAGCATAAAATCGATTTAAACATCGATTTAGCTAACAAAGTACTTCTGTGTGAAGTAGTAAACGATTATAGTCTTCATCATTTTCCAAACAAAGTTAGCTATTATTGAAGGCATTCCTTTTGATTTTATTAACTGCTCCATTAACATAATCTAGTGATCCACGCAAAACTTCACTAAGATTTTTGCAACTAAATGATGTCGATGAATGACACAATGCACTGAACATAAATTTGGTACAGCTTGTTTTAAGTGTGTCAGAAAGCCTCGGTATCTTCCTACAATTGCCGGAGCACCGTCAGTAGCAGAAATGATACTAGTCAAGGGTATAGCTTTGTCATTGAATTTTTTTTTTAAATTCAGTAAAGAATGCCTCACCTTTCATATCTGTTTCCAAACATTTAGCAAACAGGTCTTGGCAAAATTGATCTTCTTTTACAAAGTTTTACACATGCTAAAAGTAAAGCCTCATTTTCTGGTAAAGTGGACTCGTCAAGTTGTAGAGAAAATTCAGACATTTTTTTAGTACTCAACAAAAAGAATTTTCAACACACTGAGCCATTTCGCTAATCCTTCTTTGGACTGAATTATTGGTCAGTGAGATTGTTTTTGTGATGTTGAAAGCTGGTTTGTGCAACACAGTGCTTATCACCTCACTTACAGCTGCTAAAATAAGTTCTTCACTAATCGTGTTGGGCTTTCCAGACTTTGCAATCAATAAAGAAATATTGTAGTACGCGGGCAGTCCATCGTCATTTAGTCATCTTACTTAGATGTTGTCCTTATGAGTTGTTGAAGTGATGGTGTTTTCAATTATGTGTCTTGGGCTGCTTCAAAAACATTAAATCGTTATCGTTTTGATCACTAAGGATTTTCATTAAATGTTCCTCATGCTTGGAGATTTCATAGACTCATTCCACAAAGTTTGATTACACAGAAGACTCATCGGTAAGATACCTTTTCCTGATTTATTGTAGGCAAGTTTAAATTATGCATTTAGCAGAATAAACTATTTTTGGTGTCTCACTGCGCCATCTAAAACTTTGAAAATAAAAAAAGGGGGATGCGGGTGAGATTTCTATTTTTCAATATCTTAGGATTTTTAAAGCAACTTTTTTAATGTTAGCAATATTTTTTAAAATGTATTAGATTACATGTTAGAAAATATCTGTAAATATTATTTTGCTAACTCTCTCAAAAATGAGTTTGGTCGAATTTTGAATTTTAAAAAAGCCTTTTTGCTGATTCATGTATTTAGAATTGTCCAATTATATCAAATGTGGTATCAATGTAAAGCTGGATATTTCCAAAGCTGGATTCCTCCTGCCTTGGATAAATATAACTTACCGAGACGTCACAGTTTACCCAACCCTGCAATCATCGTCATTTCCACTTAAAGATTGTATTTTTATGACCTACATAATGTGTCTCTGCCTTTCTCACGCATCAAACTTGACAAACTTTTCAATTTACCAAACATTTTGATTGGTTACAGCTGTTGGAGTATTGTAGTTATTTTTCTGTTCTTAGATCAAACTACTTTATTTTACTCATGAATTAAAATTTCTACAACAGTATACATTGTTCTTTATTTTTACTTCTGTAATAATAAAAACCCCCATAATTTTATAATTTTATGCTAATTTAAAACCTTCCGCGGACCCCCTGACTTTGTTCAGGGACCCCCAAATCAATTTTAATAGTCCACTGACCCCCTGAACGGTTCCGCGGACCGCTGGGGGTCCGTTGGGACCACTTTGGGAACCACTGCATGAGAGCAATCACAACTCATTGTCCTTCACCCTGACTGATACTGTCCTTCACCCTGGCTGATACTGTCCTTCACCCTGACTGATACTGTCCTTTACCCTGACTGATACTGTCCTTCACCCTGTGTGATACTGTCCTTCACCCTGGCTGATACTTTCCTTCACCCTGACTGATACTGTCCTTTAACCTGACTGATACTGTCCTTCACCCTGACTGATACTGTCCTTCACCCTGGCTGATACTGTCCTTCACCCTGGCTGATACTGTCCTTCACCCTGACTTATACTGTCCTTCACCCTGACTTACACTGTCCTTCACCCCGACTTACACTGTCCTTCACCCTGACTTACACTGTCCTTCACCCTGACTGATACTGCCCTTCACCCTTGCTGATACTGTCCTTCACCCTGACTGATACTGTCCTTTACCCTGACTGATACTGTCCTTCACCCTGGCTGATACTGTCCTTCACCCAGACTGATACTGTCCTTCACCCTGACTGATGTTTTGATAGTAAACTGCAATGCAGACCTCACCACAAAGGTGAATCGGTGGGCTTAAATGTCTTTCAGAGTGGTTGTGTGCAAACCTCAGGTAATGGACCATATCAATACCAGTTGTCATTAACAGACATTAAGAATGCCTGTCCCAGGTAATTAAAGAGACAGGCGTTAAGAATGCCTGTCCCAGGTAATTAAAGAGACAGACGTTAAGAATGCCTGTCCCAGGTAATTAAAGAGACAAGACGTTTTTGTAAATCAAATAATTAATATCTAGTTTTAACCATTAGGTAAAATAAAATTTAAAAATTCAAATTCCCTATCCAAATAAAAACATTTATATTAGTATAAGTAACATAATATAGATTTAAATCTAAGCAGCAAAAGAATACAGGAGCATTTGCAAAGTATAGGAGGAGTGAAAGAGTAACAGAGCAGTGAGAGAATATGTTCAGGCAGAAGCCATTAAGTTGATGTGACAGAATATGTTCAGGCAAAAGCCATTAAGTTGATGTGACAGAAAATGTTCAGGCAGAAGCCATTAAGTTGATGTGACAGAAAATGTCCAGACAGAAGCCATTAAGTTGATGTGACAGAAAATGTTCAGGCAGAAGCCATTAAGTTGATGTGACAGAAAATGTTCAGACAGAAGCCATTAAGTTGATGTGACAGAAAATGTTCAGGCAGAAGCCATTCAGTGGATTGCAACAAACACAAGATTAAAGCAAATGAAGGACTCAACAAGAAATTTAAATAACCTCCTGCTCTGTGATGCCAATCTTCTTCCAGGACAGGCGTCTGACCCTATGCCAGAACTCAAAGACGTCACGGGTCACTCCCTCTGCGCAAATGATGCCAGGCTTACCTGGCATACTGAAGCCGTGAATCTTGAGCTCTTTGCCCCAGTCCTGAATCTCCTGGCGCTTCTCCTTGCTGTAAATGTGGTGGCTGTAGATCCACAGCCTGGTCAGGGTATCACTGGACAACAGATAGTATGACTGCTGTTATTTATAAGATTGTATCTTTACCTAACTATAACAAAAATTCTGTTCCTATTTTATACTGTTGTATTTGCACCTTACCCTAGGACTTTACAAGAGCAATAATTATCTGCGTGTCTGTAGATCTACTTCAGTTTTGACTTAGTGGGTATTCCCTTTATTTATCCGGTCCTGGATTTTTAAAAAATATTATTTGTGTACTTTTAACAAAGCTGTAAAAGTGAAAGAATATCAACCTGATCAATCTTTGAGATCAGGATTTGTACAACATTTTTCTATTGATTTTTTTTTTTTTTTAAATCATATATAATACAAAAGACTTGTCTTAAATTAGGTATGTAACATAATTAATTATATCAGGAGTTAAATTTTTAAAAATTCTTTGTCTTGTTATTTTTAATTCATGGATTTATTTTGAATCATTAGCCTACAAAAAAGTTTAATTGTACAAGGCTGCATTTTAAAAAAATATTGAAATTTTAAATTCAATCTATACCAAATATATAAATTCCCTAGGCCTAGGTATGTATTAAAGGGATTCACTTGATACACTTGAATATTGATAAAATTCACCTGGTTTCATAAAGTTCGTATGGGTGCACTGGTCTTGTGCTTGTTTATAGTGATGACATTCAAATTATAAAATATCATTTCATTCTTCAACACCTTAGAGATCTCATGGGGAGTGCATTAATTAAGGAAAGATTTTTATAGCTAGACATTATTATGGAGATTTTTTAACAGTCCACCAAAAGTATCTGCATATTGACCAGAGTCAAGTTAGTGCTGAACTAAAGGATAGCTGAAACTAAAATCCTAATAGATCAAAGAATCAAATTAAGTAAAGTGTGAAATTTATCCAGATAATGTCAATAAACTTTAGAGAATGGGAGTCTTCAATGCAAAACATAAAGGGGGGTGAGGGGGGGATTCTAAGCCTTTGAGTACCTGCCAGGTGTCTGTGCCTTCTTGTTTTCATCATCAAGTTTTGGTGGAGAATCAGACTGCTGATGCTGTAGCTCTGTGTAAAGTCTTTCTCTCAGCCACTCCACAAGAACTCCAATGATTATCTCCCCTTCTTGGTGGTTCTCAAGCTCTACAGAGACCCACAATTATTGTACTTACAATATGACAGGATGATGCTGAGCTGCTCTCTAATTAAAATGGCTTGTTAAACATGAGCAACACCGACAGTGTTTATGAATGAATAAACATTGTTATAAATTTAAAATAATTTATAATACTCATTATTTACTTTTAAAATTATGAATATAACTGAAACTATTTGTTCACCAAACAAAATAAAATTTGCCATTTTTCACTTAATTGTTAAAAGAAGTGGATTTGTTTTGTGACAAATAGTTTGTAATGCACCTGATCCCCACAGCTGGAAAAGTCTAGTCTACTGCTTGGGAACACTGCTACATTCAAACATGAACAAACTGACATAAAATATCACCGTACATAACACTATGGTACAAATGGTTGTACACCACTATACTGTCTGCCCTTGAAATAAAATATCACCATACATAACACTATGTTACAAATGGTTGTACACCACTATACTGTCTGCTCTTGAAATAAAATATCACCATACATAACAATATGGTACAAATGGTTGTACACCACTATACTGTCTGCTCTTGAAATAAAATATCCCCGTACATAACACTATGGTACAAATGGTTGTACACCACTATACTGTCTGCTCTTGAAATAAAATATCACCATACATAACACTATGGCACAAATGGTTGTACACCACTATACTGTCTGCATTTGAAATAAAATATCACTGTACATAACACTATGGTACAAATGGTTGTAGACCACTATAGTGTCTGCTCTTGAAATAAAATATCACCGTACATAACAGTATGGTGCAAATGGTTGTACACCACTATACTGTCTGCTCTTGAAATAAAATATCACCGTATATAACACTATGGTACAAATAAATTTTCACCACTATACTTTCTACTCTTGAAATAAAATATCACCGTACTTAACACTATGGTACAAATGAATTTTCACCACTATACTGTCTGGTCTTGAAATAAAAGACCATTTTGCTAAGAATACCTTTGCTGAGCTCATCCCTGAGGTTCTTGTGCCTGTCTCTGCTGACCTCTGGAGCCCTAGTAAAGACCTGAGGCCTGACAAAGGGATATTCATGAGGTAGGTTACAAATCAGCTCAGCATCCAAACTCTGAAAATCAACAATACAGTTTTTTTTTTATACAGTCATGTCAAAATATAATCACAGTTGACATAATCTCAAGTTTTGTAAAGCAAATATGTTTTTATAGGTGAACGTACAGCTTCTCTGGCATTAGTTGTTGTTTTAATCAAATATTTAACACAAGAATATCTGGCTGCTGTTGTATTCTCTATGTCCATACTTGAGAAAATTAAAATATGTATTTAACCAGGAAAACATGTGAAAAGATCTAACATAATGTTCAGCTCCCTATTAAATTTCGCACACTGTCAAGATCAATGACCGTACAACAGACCAGACCACAGTAATTGTATCTTTCCTATAAACCAGAGAACCCTTATGTTATAGGTCAAAATTGGCTGATCTTGTCATTTTAATTCAGTTTAAGTACTGGATCTGCCAGTGACAGTTCAGATGTTGTACCTTTGTTTCATTCTGAACCGTCACCTTCACTGTGAAGCCCAACCTGTTCTCCAGATCTTCTAGGCCGAGTTCACCAGACACAACAGCTTTGACCAGCTCCAAAGTGGTTGGGTCATCCAGAACAAGTTCTCCGGGACTTGGGTACATGGAGGCCAACATTTCCACCTGAGTAACAAGATTGGAATCAGGGATTCTTAGTAGTTCCACTGAAGTGCTTAAATTTAACTTAAACTAGTTTTGTAGGCCTCAGATTCACAATAAGTATTGTTTTATTGGTTGATTAGAATTTTATGTATAAACAGCGCATTCACGCTACTGTTGATGACCAAAAAATCTTAAAATTCCAACTTAAGACTTAACAAGTTCACATATGCAGAACCATACATTTTGAGATGTTTTTAATAATATGGATTGTTAGGAAGATATACAAATTTTATACACTTTTTCTCACTCACATAAATAAAATCATTCCAAAATATATTGACCTTTCTTTTTTTACAGAAAAAAATATATTATTTTCTAACTAAGCAGAGTGTTTTGTCAATTTTTAAAAAATTTTAAATAGCACGGTATTAAATTTTTTAAAGTTCAAAGTCAAAGATTAATAGTAAGGGCACGGATGGGAACTTGTATGACAAAATATATTCTTTTTAAATGTTGTTTTATATTAACATAGCAATCATGCCTCGTAGACGCAATTATCAAAATAGAATATTTCATTGGGAATCATGTCCAGCAATATGCATGAGTCATGCTGATATTTAACTGAATATATTTTGCGGTACTTTCCAAACAAACTGTGGTCTTATTCATATCTACTCTCGGTTTATGAAATATCACATTTTAATTGTAGTCATTTTCATATCTACTCTTAGCTTATGAAATATAAAATTTAAATGGTAGTCATTTTCATATCTACTCTTGGCTTATGAAATATCACATTTTAATTGTAGTCATTTTCATATCTACTCTTGGCTTATGAAATATCACATTTTAATTGTAGTCATATTCATATCTACTCTTGGTTTATGAAATTTAAAATTTTAATTTTAAAAGAGGAGGATTTTAAAATGTTGAATGCAAAACTGAAGAATTTTCTGTCTACGAAACATAGTTGATGCAAAACAGTAATAGTACTAATAGAAAATTTTGTACTTCAAATATTTAAGTACAGAAAATTGTAATTTGCATAGTATAACTAAATACAACAGCAAGGATAATCTAGAGCCTCTTATTTCTCTCTCACCTCAGATAACTGTAGCTCCAAGCCCTGCAAGCATCTGTCAGTAGACATTTCAATCCATCCAACACTATTTTCACACTTTTTAAAGTTTAAAAAAAATCTACAGAATAAATTACACAACATAAATCATTGCAAGTAAATTTCTCAATTAAGCAGTAAAATCACGTTGATAATATGCCATCTCAGCCAAGAAACAAGCTATGCTTTAACAACAAGTTTGAAGAATGATGAAACATTTAACTGCCGAGTCAAGATAAGAAGATATTTTTTTTAAAATTAAATTTCAGTTAATAATTGCTCCACAGCACATGGTGAATTTCTTCATGATAAGCTGGCAAATTTTTAGGGACACATAACAGTGTTCTTATCTAATATTAGAATTTAAAAAAATAAGAAATTGCCCTTTGAAAGTGTGTGGAACAACTTTTTAAACAAGTCTTTCATTATTTTATTTATAAAAGAACACCTGGAAATATCCTCCTAACCTTACCTATAAAAAGTTCTAAGGTTTTTGGGGGTTGTTTTATTTTATTTATTTATTTTTTATTTATTTTTTTTTTGGGGGGAGGGGGGGTTGTTTTGTTGTTTAAAATTTCACATCTAGTTCACAGACATTGTTTTTTTATTATAGAAATCTTAAAACTGTTCACCCTCTCTTATGAAATATGTTATTGAAAGACAAAAAGTCAGATATGTAAGAAAATAATCTACAGGCCTTAATAAGTAATCATAAATAAGCTGTACTAACAAATGAGATCACTTATCAAGTTACAAATCAAGGCACTGCAAAATACTGCAATGAAACATGGGATATGTTTGTAAGAAATTTTGATTTACTTTGTTTGATTTAGCATCCTAATCACCTGCTATTACTGGAAATGTAAACTGACCATACACTGAATTTGAATAAATTATTATGTGTTGCCTGGGCTTAGTTAAAATTTTACATTCCTAAAATAAACTGAAATGAGAGAAATTTAACTTCTCAGATTCCCATGACATCTCTATGTAAACCTATAACTATAGTGGTCATCATTTTAACTTCTCAGATTCCCATGTCATCTCTATGTAAACCTATAAATATAGCGGCCATCCTTTTAACTTCTCAGATTCCCATGTCATCTCTATGTAAACCAATAACTATAGCGATCATCATTTTAGCTGTTGCAAGGTGAGCATTTTCTTGTATTTCAGCCTAATAGCATCATAATTTAAATGAAATTTAATGTTTCAGGTGCATAGTTTTAAATAGACACAATTTATTCATTTTCTTTAGCAAAAAAATGTAATATTTTTTCCTTGTAAAGTCAAATTTAATTTATGAAAATAACTTGGGTATACTATTGTGAAATTATTTTCTAATACTGTGCTGTAACTAAAAATCCTCAGATGATATTGCTCTTACCAATACTCATAATTAATAATCATAATTAAATTTTGGAGTTGGAAACTAGAAGGGGACTAAACAAACCTCTCCACAAAAAATTAGATATAAAAATAAAGATGCAGGACAGCCCTTTGGCTAAAATATAAATTTAGTTCTCCATCATTCTGAATAGTTTATCTTTGCAAAAGAATGGCTTTTTGTTGTATATAGTGTTAAGTACAATTAATTCTGCTCACTCTAAAGTTGCCCATATGCTTCGTTTATTTATGCTTTACGTTAATTTACGCAAGTAATTTATACAGATCATGTGTCGTGGCAACTATTTTAATGCCAATAATTTAACTACTAAAAAGTAGAAAATGAAATTTATTATTATTAGAAAACTTTTTTAAAATCGTCAAGTATTAAAATTAAGTCAACTAATACTAAAAGTAACTATACTTCGACATGTAGCCTACATCTATAGTTACATTGCAGGCATATGGCATGGCATGCTAATAGTTTAATAGTTCAGTATACAGCAAAGGTTTGAGTCTTTAAACTTAAGTATACCAATATGTAGCATATAATATATAATAACACTACAGTCAGCTCTTTCTACTGACAGTATGCATTGGAGCAGCATTCTTGCACATTTTTTCCACAAAATTTTTTATTTTACTGCCTGAAGTCCATTCCCTCAGAGATATGTCCCCAAAAGCGTTTTTTACTGAACATTAATAATTGTATTTCCCATTCACTTGTACACAATATTGAGAAATGTAGCTTGAGTACAATGGCAATAAAAAAATTAAATTATCTCTCAGTTTCTTTGTTTTTATGTTTTTTAATTATTAATTTATTTATACGCTTCCTATGAAACTTGTACTTTTTTTGTGCACTTCCACGAAGGTTTCTGGAATAATTGTTTTTAAAACATAACACTCATTGGTTTCTTTAAATTTATTCATTTTTACTGAGATTGTTGCAATGCACAACCTATAATGATAGTGAATCTAAAGCTAATATCCTTAACACATATTTTGCATCATCATTTTCTGCCTCAGGCAACAATTAAGTTTTAATAAATGTTAATAAAATATAAGAAATAGGTAACATATCTGTAGATGAGATAGGTATACATTCACTCATACAGAACTTTAAAATAAACAAAGCTACTGGCCCAGATGAATTGTCTGCAAGGTTATTAAAAGAACTAAGCAATGAACTGTCCCCAATCCTTGTAGTTCTTTTTCAAGCCTCTCTAAACCAGAGTAAAGTGCCCCAGGATTGGAAATTAGCCAACGTAACTCTTTATTAAAGGTGATAAATCAGACCCTGGTATTTACAGACATGTTATCACTTGCTAGTATCACCTGTAAATTACTAGAACACATAATACATAGTAGTTTAGTTAACCATGTTTACAGGTATAATGCCCTATGAGCACATCAACACGGCTTTAGAAAAAACAGATCATGCAAAGCACAATTAATAGGTTTAATAGATCAACTAAAAAAATGATCACATAGATACAATATTACTAGACTTCTCAAAAGCATTTGACAAAGTTCACCACCTTAGTTTATTTTTTTTTAAACTTGACCCCTTTGGAATCTCAGGTCCCTTATATCACTGAATCCAAGGCTTGCTTTTGGGTAGGGAGCAAACTTTAATAATTAATGGATCTAAATCTGCACCAATAAAGTTTAACTCAGGAGTTACACAAGAAACTGTGCTAGGTCCCTTACTCTGCAACATCTCAACAGGAAGAAAGGTTAGGTTATTTGCTGAGATTGTATAATCTATAGAACAATTAAATCAGAACAAGATAGCAAAATTTTACAAAAAGACATAGATGAATTGATAAATGGGAAACTAACTGGAGTATGTCTTTCCACCCAGAAAAGATTCAACTGTTAAGAGTAACAAAGAAAAAGAAACAAATAAATTCAAAATATTTCATTCATGGAAAAGAACTAACCCAGACTAAAGATGCAAAATACTTGGGAATTAGGAGTAATAATAAATGAGAAACTATCATGAAATCCCCATGTCAATGAAGTTATAAAAAAATCAAACAAAACCATAGGCTTTATAAAAAGAAACTTTTACAAATGTAATACAGTCGAAACCGCTTTAGTCGACGGCGTTGGGGTATGAAAAATGGCATCGACATAACCGATGATCGAGTTAAAGCAAAAACCAATATGGCAGCAAAATATTAACATGCGCTTGAAATTTCTTTATGTACGTGTTGTGCGTTAATTAGTGATGGGACGATTAATCAGAATCGTATCGGAATATCGGGACCCTATTTCTTCACTCTTTCTTAAGGTTGTTAAGACCGTTCGTTTTTAAAGACCGTTTAAGTTTAAATATAACGCCGTTTTGCGGTGATTCCCAGATTGAGCGATACTGTGCCTTCGAAGCCACTTGCTTGATTTTCCTTACAAGCTACACAAATAAGTAACCTACACATCCCTTCATTGTCCCCGAACCATTCTTTTCCTAATCATCTTCTTTGGGTCCGTCCCCTCAGCTTACAATGGATCTCAGAATGGTTTATCGTGACCTATTTATGACTCATGACAAAGCGAACTCTTCTCTATATAAACGTACACAAATAAATTAGGTACTCCTTTTGAAC
>MUZC01000551.1:701971-759475 GCA_002072015.1 Radix auricularia | reverse complement strand
TGTGTGCAGTTTTCTTATAAAAGCGCCATTTGTGGCGCATACTGCTTACAATTTTCAACCAAATCAATACCTCTTTTAAGCGACTTTTGATTTTTGAATAGATTTGCGTTAGTTATAACAACCGCTATGTAATCAAACAAATGTTGCGTGAATCCGTTAATTAAGACTCGAAATTAAGAATATTTTTGTTTCACCTTGGTTTTCCCCTTTCACAAGAAAATTTGTGGCTGTCGGAAAGGGCTTTATTTTTCAATTGCCCTCAATGCCGCCCTTTAGATGAGTGCCGCCCGGGGCGGACCGCCCCCTCCGCCCCCCCTAGCTACGCCACTGCGTTTACGCTATAAATATAAATGAAGCTAATATAAAGTAGTGTATCATTGCTTTGACTGAATTGATCTCAACAAAAAACTTCAGACTACATCCTATATGGGTGACCCGTCAAGACGTTCCGGCCAAAACGGCCCCAA
This sequence comes from Radix auricularia, assembly GCA_002072015.1. NCBI lineage: Eukaryota > Metazoa > Mollusca > Gastropoda > Lymnaeidae > Radix > Radix auricularia. Next base: position 759,008 of record MUZC01000551.1, on the reverse strand, counting down.
CAAAACGTTCCCGGTCTAAATGGCAAGAAATGGCCCCAGACAAATTGTTTACATTTAAACCAAAAATTTACCACTTTTTCACCCTTAAAAATTGTAAAAGTATTTCTTGTGATCTTATTATGTTATTTCTTGTTAACAAACAACCGTGACTTTGTACCATATCGAGTAAAGGATATTAAATTCATTTTTGTGATGTCATTATTATTGTTTCTTGTGAACTAAACCTGACATTGAATCCGTGAGTAATAATACGAATAAAATATTTGATTGTATTTTTTTTACTACAAGTCCATCTATTAAAATAGTCCAGGGCCGTATCACCAAATACTGCAATCGGGGTTAAATCATGATTTTTTTTTAAACTATGCTTCTATGGCCATCGTAGGAAAAGGTAAATTTTAAAAATACATATAATAATAAATTGATAATTTATTATTTATATAGCGCTGTAACCTAGTAAGGAACTTGGCTCATAAACGCAAACATTTTGGATTGGTTTTCAAAATTTGTCAGATCAGTTCAATCCGTCATTACTTATCAGATAGCGCAAAGAAAAAACTCTAGTCTGTGCTCTTGTTCTAGCTCGTATTGATTACTGCAATTCTCTTCTATCAGGTGCGCCAAGACAATGCATTGAAAAACTACAGAGAGTTCAAAATTCAGTTGCCAGATTAGTTCTTAAGGCAAAAAAACAAAAAAAACATGACCATGTTACTCCGCTACTTTACTCACTTCATTGGCTACCCATACAAGCCCGAATTGATTACAAACTGGTCGTTCTGTGTCACAACTTCTTTTCGGACTCATGCCCTTCCTATATAGCTGAACTTTTGTCGATCGACTCACCAAGTCGTCAGCTACGCTCTTCTGCAGACGCATGTACTCTCTGTGTTCCTAAAACACGCACTAAAGCATTTGGCGAAAGATCATTTTCTTTTTGTGAAGCCAAACAATGGAATTCTCTACCATTACACATCCGTTGTATTTCAACTACTAAGTCCTTCAAGATTGCACTTAAGACACATCTCTTCAAAATTTATTTTCAACAATTAATGAAGCTACATTTCTTTTAATGATTTACGTGTCAGATGTATAAGTATAACATATTGTCATTTATGTAGTTAGTATTATTAGTATGAATGTTTATTTAATTAATATATGTGCTGTTATCTCCATGTAAAGCGATGTGAGCCCGGCTCCTTGTTGGGATACAGCGCTATATAAATTATCATTTTATTATTATTATTAAAAGTCGTAGGCTATTGGATTTGGAAATTCCTAGACCTACCAGTATGCGCCCTGTAAACATATTATTTATAATAGTATGTCTTTAAGTATCGTGTCACCTGATGCGTACCCTCATACAGCGGTGTAGCATGGGTATGTGCCGCCCGGGGCAGAACCCAAATTTGCCGCCCCCCCCCCCCACACACACACAAAATCTGTTGATGCTGTTAAAAAAGGTATTGTTCTATAGAAATTAGTAATACGAACACTATACTGTTTAAAGAAATAAAAACTTTCATTTCTCGAATGATATTGAAGTATTTGAAGTCTTCTGTTTTTCCTCATGGCACAACCTTTCAAATATCATTCTTGTCAGCTTGCTATGCTTTGATGGCCAAATAGCCGTGGATTAGTCTATCTTAGTGTATTCATCATTGATCGTAATTAATTTTTCATTTCCTTACTTTTAGAGAAGCTAATTTAACACCTCGTATTACTTAAGATTGTTGTAACAGCAATATTCGATTTAATGATAATAATGTTATTTTTTAGGTAACGTAATTTTTAGCTTAAATATCTCAATCAAGTTGAATAAATCATCATGTTTTGAATTCATTAATTGCCTTTTCTTAAACCCCTGAAGTAAAATATTTCTAGCTAGACAATGTCAAGTGAACTATTTTGAATACTCTAAAATAAAATCTGGTGTACGAAAATCATATCTGTGTTTCATCATATTCTATTCTATAACTACCGAACCTTCAAATGAATTTATACAGTAATCTCATTTTATGAAGAATACAATTTCCTTCTCAACTGTTTTTATACATAAGGGGCCGTCCATAAATGACGGCCCTCGTCTAAAAAGGGGAGGTCATGCATTTGTGACGATGTGTGACGAGGCGGGAGTGTGTTTAAGTTTAAGAAATGTGTCGTCACACCAAAAACGAGCAAATTATAATAAAAGTTCGAATTAAATAATTGATTGCATTTGCATGCAATTTATTTTAATGAAGTTTTCAATGGCTTCCCACGTATTGCGATACTATCGAGCAGATTTACACAAAATACATATTTAAATTTTTAAAAATCAATTAGCAACTCGCTCATTTTTACTAAGAAAATACTGCTTTTAAGGGGTGGTGGTCTAAGTTTTTGAGACAAAATTTGAGGACGGGGAGAGGGGTTAAAATCGCGTGATGTCGTTTATGGAAGGCCCCTAACAATTACTAACATGGATATATATTAGCTTCAATCACCAAAAATCAATGGTGGAGCTAGGGATTTGGGGCCCGGGGGCTTGGTCTCTTTTGGTATTCCATCATTTTGACCGAGGGCGTAATATATATTTAATGTAAAAAAAAATATTTTCAGACACTCATTTGGGGGGCCCCTCAAGTGGGAGCCCGGGGGATTTTCAAATTTGGACTATCTCCCCCTCCACTAGCTACGCCACTGACAAAAAAATGCCATCTAGTTCTTTGAGAGGAAGTTTTATTAGAAGGATAAGTTTTACACATACAGTTTAGCAAATGTCAAATCTTCGTTTAAGTATTCCTCCATTAGTTTCCCTGTGAGTAGCCTCTGTAAGGCTAGCACTATACGTTTGTTAATAATTTCGGGCATTTTTGACTTCTTAAAGAACTTGTTTCCAAATGTTTAACTTATGCATAAATTAGAAGGAACAAAATTAATTGCAATAAACAGAAGATCTTAAGTCTGTTTTTGTGTTGATTTTTTTGTCTGCTTCTGTCAGTTTTTCTATGGATTTCATAGTAACATCAAAATGTCTCCATGGGATATTCACTATTTAGTATCCTGAAGACTATTTAATGCCTTGCTTCTAGACGCTATTAGATTTTCATACCTTGTATGGACATGGAAAAGATTGCGTAACAATGTTCTAGTGTACTAAAAGAGGAAGGGATTTCGTTTCAGTTGGAGTGCCATTTCAACAAATCAGGTTTAAGTTTAAGGAACAGTTTGAGGGAGATTAGACAGTGAGATTTGTTAGTTTTTGCTTCTTTCTTGAATTCTTTTATACTTTCTAGACATAAATATGCATTAATTCACGTTGGGCATCTACAGTCCATAATTTCAAAATCATCATATGCCGTATGCAGATTCTCGTTTACTGCAAAGAAATCTTTGAAAGATTGTACAATGTCTACTTTTTTATTTTTACATTTCACACAACTGGACTTGTCCCTGAAATATGATTTTTAGCTAACTGCATGTCTTAAAATTGATATGAGCTCAATTTGAATTTGAGTTTGAGATAATTTTATACACTTTTTCAAAAGTTGTTCTCAGTGTGCCCAAACTTTCTTTTAAAAGACATGCATCGAATCTTAATCTAGAATATTACATTTATTAACGACAGTAGTCTAGTTACGATAAAATTAATCTTGTATAAATTATATGTACCAGCACATCAGTGTCATGTTCATTCACTACTTCAGCCTCAGCTCAGTAGTTTTAGTATAAGATGACGTAAGATTTATTATGGAGTTTGAAGTTTTGGCATAAGAAACCTTCACGTGTATTGATATGACTTCATTATTTCTTTTCTTTTTTTATCTTGGTTTTCTTTTATTTTATCAAACTTTATTTAAACGTCTTTCAATTTTAGAGGCTAATTAGCAACGAAGAATTATGAAGCCCCCAACAAGTGCGCCCCGCCCCCACCCTCCACCACTGTAGCATTATCGTATCTCATGTTTCAAATTTATAGGGTACAGTTATCTTTGCTTTTATTTTTGCTGTCAAATTTGAAGAATCTATTAAGTTAGAAGTAATAGAAGCACATAAGTGTCTGAACTGAACTGAACTGTCCCTTAACCCGACGCTGGGTCGTTGGGGCACCATTTTGAGATGCGCTCTATCTCATGCCATGTGTCACGGTTCTGAGCTGCCTTCTGGGAATCGCTAAATGACAGGCCGGTCCACTCTTTGATATTGTCCTCCCAACTCTTCCTTGGTCTGCCTCTTTTCCTTCTTCCCTGGACTGTGCCTTGCAATATCGTCTTTGAGAGACCTCCAGATCTTGTCACGTGTCCGTACCATCGTAATTTCCTCTTTCTAATTGAGGTGAGAAGGTCCTCGTAAGGGCCAATGACAGGACTTATTTTGTCGCGGACCGATTCGTTCGTGATGTGCGCCATGTAGGTGATGTTTAGTACCTTTCGAAAACATCTCATCTCTAGCGCATTAATTCTTTTTTGGAGGTCTGCGGTGAGCGTCCAAGCCTCACAACCATAGAGGAAGACTGACATCGCCAGAGAGCACATTAGTCGAATCTTTGATCTCAGGGAGAGCTCCTTGCTTTGCCAGATGTGTTTAAGTTTGCTTAATGCTGCAGTTGTTTGGGCCATTCTGGCAAGAATTTCTGGCTTTGAGCCTTCATCGGATATTGTAGCCCCTAGGTATTTAAAGGTAGGGACCTCCTCGAGTTTTTGCTCGTTTGAGCCACTTGAGCCAATAAAGACTTTGAAGTTTTGGCAGAAGAAACTTTCGCATACTTTAAAATAGTTAATTTAATTTCTTTTAAAATATTTTTTTTTGTTTTTTGTTTTAATTTGAAAAAAAGGCTCCACTTTTTTGTAAAATTGTCCTTATTATCGAGTAGGAATTAGCCGCCCCTAGCCACACATCCTCAAATAAAAAAAATGATTTGATAGGAAACATGCTCATTTTCAAATACAAAATAGGTTTTTATTTGGAGGGGGGGATTAATCAATGTTTGGTTACGTCATATGGGGAAAATGGGTCTTAAAAAAGGTTTTACGACGACGTGTGACAAATCAGCCGAAATAGCGTGAAGTCGTTTATGGATGGCCCCTTAAGTCAATCAATCATATGATGGCTTTTTATAAATTAATAAACAGGAATAAACAATTGTAATTGAAGCGAAAATAAGGTGGAGTCTTTTTTACAATTGCATGCCATACTAATGTGAGCAGTAATAAAAGAGGCCGCATAAAATGATATACCTATAAATGCATGTTCATAAAAATTCACTATACTTTTTTAAAGGCCACAAGAAAGTAACTAAGGTCGCAGGTCCACGCCCCCCCCCCCCCCCCCCCCGCTAGGCAGTGCATATTTTATCAACTTCAGTTTGGAGAAGCTCCTTTTGCAACTAGCAACAATGATAGCAATTGACGAAATTGTTAGCAAATTTCAAATTTTCTGTTAGGTACCTAATTTTTCAATTTATAATGTTGAATAAATTTTAATAGATAAAAGGTCTTACCCTTTTTCTTTCAATATTGATATTTTCATAATCAATATCGAAACAGTAATTTATTTGACATTTGATGTTCAAATTCTTCATTTAGTAGCTTACATGGTATTATATACGTTTATTAAAAGCATTCTTTTTTTTCGTTTAAATTCTATCCATTGATAAAAACAATTCTCCTTGCACTTCTTGTTCTAAGATATAACCTTGTCTTCTGAATTTTCACCACTCATATTTCTTCGCAAATGAGTTCCGATAAATTGAGATAACATAAAACATACAAAAGAAAATTTTTGCATAGAATCAACTAGAATTCCATCCTCTGATCTCGTTTTACTAGTTACTTCTTCAGATGTCAGTTTTAATTATTTATTCCTATTATGGTGATAATTAACGGAAATTTGGATATTTTCATAATCTTGTCATAATTCAAATTATTTGCATATTACTTTTATTGGATAGACGTAACATTTTATTAAATAACCGTATTTTAATGTGTGCTTATTTAATGCAATAAGAACAAAATAAATTTAATTTTTAATAATTTCCTTACAATACTTTAATGAAAACTGAAACAGTAACAAAAATTACTACTTGCAAGTAAAACACAAGTTTGAAAGTTTGAACCACAATGTCATATAGGTACTTGTTCGCGAATTATTCTGCTCGTGTGGAAATTCCACGCAAAAACGGCCATGGCGATGTTAAAAGCACATATTTTTCGGCCAGCGGTGAAGTGTTTTTGTGTGTTGTTTTCATAAATCTGTTACGTATACCGATTAATTTTCAAAACAAATGGATATATTTTTTGAGCGATCTTAATTTTTTTAACGAGTTTACGTCAGTTTTAACAACCAATAAGTAATCAAACAAATGTTCTGCGACCCGTTAATTAAGACTCGAAATTATTAATATTTTTGTTTCACCTTGGTTTTACCCCTTCATAAAATTAAAGGGCAGTTTTCTGAAATGGATGTACTTTTTAACTGCCAAAAATGCCGCCCTCAAAATGTGTGCCGCCGGGGCGGACCGCCATACCGCCCCCCTCTGGCTACGTCACTGCATATTTGATATTGTCTCTTAACACTAAACTGCTGTTAAAACCTGTTATTGTTTTTTACATCCTATTCCAACTCAAAATGTAGCTAGACATTAAAACAAAGAAACAGGAAATACCCGTTCGTCATTTGCAATACTGTAATTAGGAGTAAAATCTAAAGCTCATTTAAAATTAAAACACGATGCCGATGTCATAACACTGTAAATGTTAATTGTTTACAGACATGTAATAATTTTCAAATTAAAATGAGTTGTGGACAGTGCTATAATTATGATCTTTCTTTAAAAATTAGGCAGCCAGCTCTGTTAGAAATAATTTGAATGAATTTAGTAAAACTTTTTTAAAATATGAAACTAAAACTTTAAATATTAAAATTTGTAGAACTGTGTAATTAATATGTAGTTTTACTTGTTTGCATGTAAATGTAAGAGTAAGAGAACTAATACTAAAGGTATTTATTTTAGTATTTAAAAACCTTTTATTCTTATTTCTGAGAATATCAAGTTTGACGTTTGAATATTTTTTAAAAATTATAAATTATACGTAGGCCTAATATGAGATGACATCATTATCATTTTATTTTTAATTTAATTTAATTTTTTTATTAAATTTTGAAACTTTGATAAATATAATTATAATATAATTTGATATAATATAATTTAAGTGTGTTTTACACTTGTATACATAGTTCGTGGTGAACCGGACTTGACAAAATTAAAAGTTTTGCTGGATTAGCAACGACATTTTTTCTTTAGTAATTTTATCACCAGATCCCTCCATGCACATCCGGAAAAAGAAAAAGTCGATTTTAATAACGTCATAATTAGATTGTGAGTACAAAACATGTGAACTTGAAGGTTGAAAATAATTTTAGGTTTAAATTAGATAAAATAAGATAAGAAGACAAATGAGATAGAATGTGTTTTGCCCCCCCACCATACACACACACACTTATACCTCTTCTCGCTTATTTCTTTTCAATTATAAATTATAGATATTGCCATTGTCACGGATGAACATTTATCGAAGTTACTTGTTGATGTACAATTTTTTTACTCAGTTTCATAGCCTTTAAGTATTAGTTATTAAAAAGTTATAAATAAAAACTTTGAAAAAATATAAATTCACATTGTGGCTCACTTACTACTTACTAAATAGGAAATATATTGTATAAGGATTACTGGAAGATTTCCAAACCATATTTAATGACCCATAGTGCTTCAATACGAACCTCAACAATTTTTGAATATTTTAAAATGGTTCTCATTTACTATAGCTCTGGCCACCCCTGATGTATAGTAGAGTATAATAGAAAGCCCATAGTTTATTTAAAATAAAGCACAATACGCTTTTCCGTTCACAATAAAACGAGCGTTCACACCATTGTGACTCAATGACAATTGAAGAGGTGTCGGGTTTTCCCGATAAAACAGGATCTATACATTATTGCAAACATTATTCAGTGTCGGAGCAGCTTAATTTCGTCAACGCTTCACTTTTTTTTATCAATGTATGAATAGTAAATGTACCTAGAGCCCCACCTCAAATTCACACCTAATCACCTCATAAAGTCTAACCATCCGCTACCCTTTCCCTTACGTATCATCCAGTAGCATGGAAAGGGTGGATTGAGTGTCACTCATTTCTTTATTACGGATGAGTTCAGTTTGCGGCCAATTGACGAATTTTTCGCCATTACCATCCCATCCAGGAATTCATTAACAAACCTCACCCCTGAAACAGTGGCGGATTTAGCTTTGTGTGCGTGGGGGGGGGGCAGGAGAATTTCAGGGGACGCCGCAAAATTTTATTAATATCAGAGCATTGTGTAAATACTAGGGCTGTTAACGATTAATTTAAATTTAATTGTTAACTTTTGAAAAATTAACGATTAATTAATCGATTAAAGCCCAAAACACTCATTTCACGTTCATGTTGAAAATCTAAATAACACTGGCANTACTTTTTACCAACTACGCAAAAAGACAAGTGTGTTGACATTAATTGGTTCAAATGATAAGCGGGTCTAGTTGAGTTGAAAATAGGCCTATAACCAGCCGAGCTGAACAATCATTCACATGGAACTGAGGAGACTCAAACTGGTATGCTCAAAACGGTCTTGGCAAGGAATTACATTATCGGATATCGGTGTTCATTAATTTTCCCCCATTGTACAGGATTAATGAATTCAAGAACTTTCATCTCCATTTTGTAATGCAGTAATTCACCAGAAGAGCTGTCGTCATTTCAAACTCCATTACTGCCATTAGCTTTTCATTTGGTTTGATAAGTAGGCGAACTTTATCAACATCTTAAATATGCCCGTCAGTCAATAATTTAAAACCAAAATGTTCGTGTAATCTTCAGGAAATTTATTATTTATCAGCCGCTATTATTAATTTTTTTTTTTTTTACTTTTTGACCTCCAATTATTTGTAAGTGATGGGTCGATTAATAGTTAAAAATAATTTAATCCTTACATTTTAAAGGATTAGTCGAGAAATTACTGCAGCCCTTGTCAATACTAATTATTAGCCTAATAATTTAGTAAATTTTCAAAATTAACAAACAAGTCATACAGAAGAAACAATATAATCAGATATGTTTTCATAATAGTAACGTATATTTATTTCAATAGTATATTTATTGATCTAAGAAAGAAACTTAGTTTATGCGAATTTATATAGAGCCCTGAGCCTTAGAAAGGAATTTAAATAATTCCTTTCTACGTGAAGCGAAACGAGTAACTGTTGATTCAAAGTCAACGTTCTCAGCTAGATCACGTTCATTTGAAATTATTGCCAATCCAGACAGACGTCCGTTTGTCATTGTTGAGCGAAAATAATTTTTGATGATTTTCAATCATTGCTAACAGGAAGATTCAAGTAAATTTTTATAGAGTTTGACAAATTAGGGAGACCTGATGACATTTATTTGTTAGTCAAGAATGGTAGAAACTCTTTAAGTTGTAGCTCACTAGATAGTGATGGACGTTATGATGCATACAAATCTTTGATGGTATAATATTCAACGATTAGCTTCTTCAAGGTTAATGTGTTTGTAAATTTTGCATAAACTTCGAAGAGGATCTTTATTTTCTTCCAACATTTGTGATGGATCAATACAATAGAAATATATAGCTGTGCCCCTAAAGTCATTAAATCGAGCATCTATTTATTTTAGAAAGTGTATCCAAGATAGTGAAGTACGTTTCAGATTTAAAACTGTTAGTTGGATCATTAGCCCTTTCATCTCTGCTAAGTTCGCCTGCCATACTTTTATTTTCTGCAATTTGCGTTTCTTTAAATTTTGTTTTTAACATCTAGTTTGGAACAATTTTCATAAATAAATAATTAGACATCTACTTTCAGAATTTTAAAAAGCTTGATCGCTTCTCATTTCAACAACCTTATTTCTTCCAACATCGATCAATTGTTTTGCAATTGCAATGTCAATACTCTTGAGCTGCAAGTGGTTTGATAACATGAAAATATCAAAAAACTTTTGTACAAATAGCATCAGAAAAAACAAAAGTATATTTTGTTATTAAAGCAGATAGTTCCATGGCTTCTGCTCTGACACTTCCTTTATATTATGGTGATGCCCTTGAGTTTATATCTTTTAGAGTGGCTAGAACAGCAGAGAATGATCCAACAAATATATCAACTTCATGCTTACGGTTTGCCCATATTGTATCAGAAAGTCATTTCAGAGCATCTACTGTTGATTAATATTGAGATTTATTATGTTTTTAAGAGTATGTAGACGTGGTAAACTAGACGTAAAAAATGTATACAGCCTTTCAGCTGTGCCAAAAACAACTGTATACATCACTGTTTACAGACATTGCTTTGATAGAGACCAAATTTAAAACATGGGCACAACAATGAACATAGATGGCATTGTGTGAAAGTTTGAAGGCCACACTTAATTCCAGACATCAAAGATGCGCCATCATATGCCTTTCCTCCTCAGATTGTGATATTAATGTTTCGCTTTTGTAATGTGTAGTTCCATTAGAATCTTCTCAGCAAATGCTGATGCAGCATTGCTGTTTACCAAAGTATAAAAGCCTATAAATCTTTAAACAACATATCCTGATTTTGAAACTGAACGTAAAGTGACATCTTATCAATTTTAGATATATCAATGGTTTAATCGATAATTACAGAAAAGAAATGTGAAGACTTATCTTCATTATCAATTACTGCCGATAATTCAGACGCAAATGATTGAATTAAATCAATCTGCACAACATGACTTAAATAAATTTCATTTTTCTTTTAAACTCTAGATGACTGTCCAAATGAAATTATAGTTGGCTAATAAACTTAAGATTTAACAAAAATTTCCAGTATTTCTACAACTACCATCACTAAAGCTAGAATTTTCTCTGTGTACTCAGAATGGCAAACCTTGTTTTGCTAAGAGCAACGTCACGTCTATCATTCGTTTCAATACCTCTCTATTCTTTTCCAATTAGTGACGCTCCTGACTGACCAAACAAGATATTACAGTTTTGAAATATGATATTTAGCTGGCCGTTATTGTCGTATTGCAGTTTAGTGTTGATTAAAAGTTTCGTGTTTAGCAATCTTTTTTCTGATCTAGTTACAACTTTTTAGTGTTCATGGGGGCGTCTTAGGGGGGGGCGCCATTTTAGACCCAACTGGGGCGCGGGGGGCAACCCGCCCCCCTGTCCTATAGCTAAATCTGCCACTGCCCTGAAACAGTCTACAACTACCCCTCCTCCCGCCATAAGCATTATTCCATGTGTCCGTAAGTTAACCAAAAACGAACTTTCCCAAGGAAAAAAATTATTTATTAGCCGCGTGTAAGAATGGAAGATACATTTCAAATTTAAAGAAAGCTGGAGGTCTCGTATCTTTTGGATTTCGTCTTGTTCGCTTCAATCTGTCCTGAAGATAATGTGGACAGGGAGGATAAGTGAGGGTACCATCAGCAGGCGTACCGTGGTCCCGTGGGTGTTAGTCCCCCTCTCGCCGCACAGACGTCCACCGTGCAACAGAAAAACGATATAGAGCTATATAACAAAAAGAAATTTATTGCCGAGTCATGGTGAGCGCTTAAAATCGTGTGATTACAATTAGAAATCCTGGTTACAGGTTAAACTCGTGTAACTGCGAATATTACCGAATAGTTCAAAAAGTTAATATAATTTTTTTAAAGTTTATTTTTTAAAGTTTATTTTCATGTTTATATTACTTTCCACTATATTATTTACATTTTTTTAGTGCAGGGTGAGGAGTTCAAATATATTTTATTTATAGAAAACTTTCAAAAATGATTTTTTCACAAAGTTAACCATTGCTTAAATCTAATTTTATAAAAGTTAAAATAAAATAATTTCTTCTAATGATTGTTTCCTACAGTTTCTTTAATTTAATTTGTTGATAACTAGGATCTATTAAGGTTTTTAATTTAACCAATTACTATTTTTAAATCCTTTATAATAACTCCATGCGCCTGCTAAACTAAACACATATTCTTTGGGCCTGAGATCTACTCTCTTAAGGCCTTGGCTATTACTTGGGCAATCTGATCCATCTGTTGGGCAGTGCCATACAACATTGTCTGAACGTAGGACTCCCCTACCCCCCTAACATCCCTGTCTATGTCAAGCGCGGGACAAGTGTGTGATCGTCTCAGAGGTTTGGCTGCAATGGCGGCAGTTGGGGTCCCTGTTGTGATCCAGCCTGTTAAAATAAGATTTGGTTGGGCAATGCTCGGTGCGCATTTGGGTCACCAAACTTTGTTCCCTTCGTTTTAGACCCCACCACTGGTCTGATCTGCTAGGCCTGGTCATGCTAGCGAACACCCCTCTGGCTGTAGCTCCATCTTCCCACTCCTGGTACCATTGTTTGATTGTCTGCCGGAAAAAAAAACACTACTTTTAACCCACTTCCCCGTATGTTAGCTTACTGAAATTTACAGGCATACTCGTGCCGACGATAATAATGATCTATTGAAATTTCAGATCAATCGACTGAACTGTAATTAAATTAATGAATATGTAGATTATCTCTATTTATCTATATATAGCATGTTAATTTTTGCGCTAGAGTGTTGCGGTGCGTATTATATTTAACAAACTTTTTAATGTTTTCCTGTCACGCGGTGCAGTGCGTATTTTGATTCTACTTTTTAAAAATATACATGTAAATGCTAGTAATTGCAAGTCTGTGTCGATGTTGGCACTATATTAAACATGTTTTTAAAACCCTTTTCCCGTGATCAAATCGAGCTGAAATTTAGCAGGCAGACTGTAGTTTTTGTTGTTGTTTTTTTAAACTTTAAATTCTTTATATATTTGAAAAATAACTAAAATTTTTTATTTTTGGATATCGTGCGTTGCTTATTATAATGAACATTCTTTAAGATATGTTCCGCATATAAAGGTCTTATATTAGACAACGATAAACTATAACAATGATAAACTGTTTATAATAATAATAGTTGCATCGACATTCTTAGTGAATGTAGTTCTCCACAACACGTTGAGAGATTCGGAAATCCCCGAAAGGGAAGTTTAAGATTAGTTCATTCATGTTACCGCCTTTTCAATTGTATGCAAATATATTTTATTGATAAATTAAATCAAGAACATATGTTGAGATGACTCTTAAATATCAAAAACTCTTAATATTATAGAATCAGTATTGATTCAAATTCTTATATATGCATTAGTTTGCACTTATTATTAATTTCCCTAATTGAAAAAAAAAAGACTTTAGTTGAGCGATTTCTTCAATTTCTTCCTTATCAACAACAAGTAAGGACACTTCATGGTATAAATATCGCATATAGCAAGTCACAACAATGAGACAATGTCAGCAATATGAGGGGCATTTACCTTAAACTTAAAGCTTTAAATTAAAAGAAGTTTGCAGTTTTTATTTTAACATTTAACAATGGGTACATGCGCTGCCATTAGCCTAAATTTGATCTGTCAGGGCTGGCTTTAGGCATAGGCGAACTATATAAGCAGCCACCTAGGGCCTCCGATTAGTCTCTTCATTAATGGGGGCCTTGCACAATAATCTTTCGATATTTATTTTTCGATTACATTTAGGGATCCCAAATTCATTTCGATTAGGGCCTCCAGTTCCCTAAGGCGACCTTGCATCTGTTGTGGGCGATGTATAGTATATATATTTTTTTATTGTTCAATTAGGCTTCAGTCAAGCTTTTCTCGGTCTCAGTTTTTTTTTAAAATTAAAATATTATTTATATATTTTAAGGATGCCATTCTTGTGCTGCAAAGGCCACCAACAATAGGATCGGCCTCTGTTTATTTCAGTTCTAATGAGATCGAAAGGCGTTCTCTGATTTTAATGGAAAAGTACGCCAATCATCTAACAACTGCCATCTTCATGAAACGAAACTAGGAATTTAGCATATTTGAGCCCGTTTGATACGGCATTTATTATTGTGTGAGCTCTGAAATTAAAGTTTAAAAAAGGAGACTTTGCCTATAAAGCTCTCCAGAAGAGAGTTTAGTAGCAACTTCCTCAAGTTAAATATGAGTTCTGTATTATACATTGTTATAATATAATTTAAAAAATTGAAATCTCCTGGGGTATGCAAAGGTAGAAGATCTAACACAATTTTGAGGAGATTACAAAGAATGTAAACGCAACGCAATTGAGAGCCACGCTAAATAAAACAGATTCTTATACTAAGGCCAATGGAAGTCATTGAAATGTGGCCCTGAGATGTGGGCCTGGGATGTGGCCCTGAGTTGTGGCCCTGAGATGTGACCCTGAGTTGTGGCCCTGGGATGTGGCCCTGAGATGTGGCCCTGGCATATGGCCCTGGGATATGGCCCTGAGATGTGGCCCTGAGATGTGGCCCTGAGATGTGGCCCTGAGATGTGGTCCTGAGATGTGGCCCTGAGATGTGGTCCTGAGATGTGGCCCTGGGATGTGGCCCTGGGATGTGGCCCTGGGATGTGGCCCTGAGATGTGGCCCTGGGATGTGGCCCTGGGATGTGGCCCTGGGATGTGGCCCTGGGATGTGGCCCTGAGATGTGGCCCTGGGAGAGCCATTCACTGATACGTTCCTTATCTTTTCACAAACATTTGAGGAGAATAAAAGTCTGGCTGGGATGGTTAGAGCTAGAGGACAAATAAATCATTGTTAGGTGAGATAGAGCACAAATAAATCATTGTTAGGTGAGATAGAGCACAAATAAATCATGTTAGGTGAGAAAGTGTCCAAATAAATCATTGTTAGGTGAGATAGAGCACAAATAAATCATTGTTAGGTGAGATAGAACACAAATAAATCATTGTTATGTGAAATAGAGCACAAATAAATCATTGTTAGGTGAGAAAGTGTCCAAATAAATCATTGTTAGGTGAGATAGAGCACAAATAAATCATTGTAAGGTGAAATAGAGCACAGATAAATTATTGGTAGGTGAGATAGACCACAAATAAATCATTGTTAGGTGAGATAGAGCACAAATAAATCATTGTTAGGTGAGAAAGTGTCCAAATTTGTATTTAAATAAGCCTTTCAGTTTTCGAAACAAGTTGAACTTTGGTGTCCCCAACTGAAGTAGATGCAAACATTTTTTCTTACAAAGATGGCAACAAACACGACTTATCGTCCCTGGTACTATAACACGACTTATCGTCCCTGGTACTATAACACGACTTATCATCCCTGGTACCGTTACCATAACACGACTTATCGTCCCTGGTACTATAACACGACATATCGTCCCTGGTACTATAACACGACATATCGTCCCTGGTACTATAACATGACTTATCGTCCCTGGTACATTAAATTTTAAAGGCCATGATTCAGAAAATGACACTTGTGAACGTCATATGCCACTCTGCTCGCATACTAAGTACAAAAATGTTAACATATACTTTTATACTGTTCAAGGCCATGATGCAGAAAATGACACTTGTGAACGTCATATGTGACTCTGCTCGCATACAGCGTACTGAAATGTTAACATATACTTTTATACTGTTCAAGTTCTCAAGTTCTCAATTTACAGCATGGTTACAGCTATTAACGTTATTAAATGTGTCTCTTCAATTTCTGCTGTAACTTTCAGGTGAAGTACTCGATTATATTGCCAATACTCAATGTTTTTTGGCTTTCGTACACCCTGACAGTCAAATAAAAAAAAAACAACTTTATATTCCCTTAAAAAACTTTGTAGGCCTTACCCCACCAAGTGGGTAAGATGCCCCTGACTTAATATATTATCGAGGACAATCCTTAGAGACGTGGCAAAACTCGCTCTATGCCCGGAGCACTGCCTGTAAATCGAGGGCTCTGTACACAGGACACAACTCGTATGTCCAATCTTTGATCGTACGGATTAAATAAACGCACTTCGGAGCTAGTAAGAAAACTACATTATCTTATCTTAGAAATACAGACGCTCCTTCCATGCAGAAGATCATTGCGTCCACATACCATGAGAGATGATCTGTTGGCAAGTGATGCAGCGGTCACAGGCCACGGCTATAAGGGTTCCACGCATTACCCAGCCGCCTAACTATTGTCTAGTTGGGTACCCATTCAGAGTTGGGTGAATCGGGGACTCCTCGGGCCTTCGCGTGGATTCGAGCTCGTGACCATCGGTACGCCAGTCGAGCGCGCTACCACTCGACCAAAGGAATACATGTTAGACCTGTTCTACGGTTTCAAATCTGATAGAGCTGTAACTTAATGGGTGCATTTTATTCCAGATCTCTACCTGTCGAGAAAATGTGACCTCTACGTGGCTCGACAGACGAGTAGGATCGCGGATTTGGTCGCGACCTGAAACAGACAACTCCTGGCGCCAGGCAATGCCAAAGTCCGATACGTTAGGTGTTAGTCACATAGGGCGGTAGCTCATGGTGTCACCCCCTCACGACTTAACCCATAGAACTCCTCCGTGTTTTTAAGCGCAAAATAACGGGAATTTACAGAATTTTACATTTTGATGTCGACCCTCTAATGGTGTCACCCGGGGCGGCCCGCCCCAACCGCACCCCTCTAGCGACGCCACTGTTTATGGGTAAAACTTTAATTTGAAATTAAATCGATATTTTGGAACCGATTGTCGAAATATTAAATCAAATTTGTAAATAAAATTATTTTGTATTTATTTAATCGTGTTGTTGCTGCCTGCAGCATTAGCCCTATTGCCCTATACTTCAAAGGCAATCCTCTTCACGTCATGTAAGATGCCCACGGTCAGTTAAAAGCATTGATACACTACAGGAACCTTTTAGTATGTGCTTGTTGCTTCTCGTTAAAGCAATAACTGAAAAATCAAAACTTTACCACTATGGCGGATTAAGGGGGGGGCTGAACGGGCTAAAGCCAGGGGCCCCCGACGGTTTGGGGGCCCCCAAACTTTTTATATTTTATAATAAAAGTGTACAAATGTTTGCACGAACCCTTGAAAATATAATAAATTAATAAGTACTATGTATACAACTTATCGCGTTCAGACATGATAGTATTGATAGTACTTAATAATCGAACAACTTAAATTGATTCACTTCGCATGATATAAAATATAGTTTATGTTTTTAAAATTTCCCATTTTCGAGAAGTTCCGCTGGCCGTGTGGAGATAGTACAGGCTCGTGGTGCTACCGGTGTCGGGTTCCATTCCCAGCAAGGGCAAATTTTTTTTTTCTTTTCACACTCAATACCGCGAACACATCAAACAGTTTTTCTTCGTGTTCATTTTTTTTTCATTATTAAAATTTAGTTACAGTCTTATATTAGCTGTTAACAATCATTTTATTTTAAGAATGCTGGCTGGATAGGGCCCCCGTTTGATTGCAGCCCGGGGCCCCGTGCAGTCTTAATCCACCCCTGCTTTACCAGCATAAACATTAACAAAAGTTTTTTTTTTAAAAACAGATTTTACTATTATAAATAATTCTAGACTCGCTCGCTTAGCTACGCCCCTTTTTATTTGTGGCAAGCCGGGTCTTGTTAGTTAAAGAAGTGGGTGGCACTTTCTTCTGCTGATGAAAAAAAGGGGAGGGCACTCTCGTCCCGCCCAAGCACTAAACCTGACTACGCCACTGCTTGTAGCCGACCCTGTCGCGATGGTTGATGTAACTGACTGACCGAACTCTCCCGCCGTCCTGTAACGGTCTCAAGACTTTTCGTTTGATGATGTCATCACAGCGCAGACCAACGACTATGACTCTAGTAGCATGCATAAACTCTCGTCATTACCTGCTATTTCTGTTCAAATTCAAGTCCGTGTGTTAATTTCGTTTTTCGTTTTTTTTAAAATAACCCCTATTCTTTCTACCCATTCAATGGGAATCTCTCTATGACTCTAGACTATCAATGTGAATTTGTCCATTCAATGTGAATCTAGCCATAGAATGGGATGCTGTCCTATTAGATTATCGAAAAGCTGGTCGATCAACTTTGCAAAGAGAGTGGATCTCAAAGCGTGCATCGCGGTGATTTGGAGACCCCGGTCTTCCCAAAAGTCGGTGTAAGTCTCTTGTATCAGCAACTTCAATATAATTTGATAACACTTGGCCCTTCACTGACCTGGTGCCTGGTACAAGGTAGAGTATATGTGCCACTGATGCTGTGTGTTAAGTTATGTTTTTTTAAAACTATTATTTATTTATTTATTTATTTTTAACTTTCATATATTTTTTCTTAAATATTTAATACTAAGCACCTTAGCCGAGCCCAGCCCATAGGCCAGAGTAACGCATCTCTTCTTATTGCTATTAGTTAACTTAAAACTCTCTATAACAAGCCTCACTCAAGTCATTACCAATAATATTTATTAATATAATTAACATTAGTCGCTTTTTCGCAGGGGACAATCGGGGTTTGAACCAAGAGCGTAATGAAAATAGCATGATTCAGCCCGACATTCAAAGACGTGTCAGGCAACTGTTTTGAACTATAGGCATGTGAATACAACATGATCTTAAGAATTAATTTAAAAAAAGATTCTATACATGGGTAATGTGTGTCTCGCCTTATTTAAAAAAAATAGCCGCTTTAAGGCATTTTAGAAACGTAGAGAAACGGATATGTTATTTTTTGCCTAAACCTTTACTGAGGAAAGTAGTCTCTATACCAGTGATTGCGAACCTTTTTTGGAGCCGCGTTCCCAAAATTCATTTAAGACCTACTTTTATAGAGCATAGTCCCAACATAAAGTGCCGGCACAGAGATTAAGGAAGTAATATTTTAGTTGCGTGCCGGCTAATGAGGCTCTGCGTGCCGTCAATGGCACGCACGGCATAGGTTCGCCATCACTGCTTCATACCAATGTTCCCTCTAGGGTTCGTTGGTCTGTGTGGAAAGTAAAGAATCTCGTGTGCTAAACTGCACAGCTAAGCATTTAGTGAGCTTTTCCCCCCTCTCTTCAAAATTTGCTGCGCGGTTATTCTAAAGTGCTCCGCGACGTAGGCTAGATATATGTGCAGCCGCGCAGCTTTAAGGTAACATTGCTCTATACGCTATATCTTAAATTCTATTTATTATTTTTTATCATGAAAATGTGTGTGTATGAGGGGGGCGGGGGCAGTGCTTTCTGCTTCCCACACGCAAAAGAAATAAAATCAAATGCGTATTGTTTAGCCGACAAACTATTTAAAACAACTAAAAATTTAAGAAATACACAATTTAAAACTAAAAAGGTAAATGAAAATGTTGAGTCCTTCCAAAACCCTTTGTAACAATAGTTAGGTAAAGCGAATTAAATGGCCTGTGTTCATATTTTGATGAGAAAATTATCATATTTATTTTTAGAAAAAATAATTTTAAAAACAAAACAATTTATTTAATTATATGATCCCTTGTTTTTTTAAATAAATTATTTTTTATTGTTGTTTTATTAATTTAATTTTTTTTAAAATGCACCCGAATATTTTAATTATGCATTTTTATTTAGTTTAAATTTATGATTGTTAAAATACGGCTGTTGAGAACTTATTCAAAATCACCGCTTTTTAAAGTTTCCACATTGAGATTGTATCGATCAAAGCCGGCAATCATCTAAGGGACCTGCGGCAGCTATCGTTATGCGCTGCTATTGCATCCACAACTCAAGCTAAGCTCGGTCTTGGAGAGCTGCGAGCCCTCCCTTGCTTAGAAAATTCCCATCATGCAGCATTCGGGACTCATGTGAATTACGATTCCGGGGGGCTCACCTAATATTTTGCGAGCCACCAACCAATAACTGCAGCGAAAAAGGGTCACGTGACAAGTTTCCCTTGAAATAATTTATTCCCGTAATTCGGGAAATTTCGGAAGTACCTCTGTCAAACCCTAAACTTTCATCAACAGCCGCCATGTTTGTTGGTTGTGAACGGATGAATTTGGGAAAAAATTGTGTTTTAGTTAATTTCTAAAATGATCATTTGATAAAAGACGTCGGTAAGGTTACTCGTAAAGTGTTTCTCGAGAGTTTTAAATGGTTAAAAGGAGATATTTCCCATAAAAAGTTGGACAAATTGTGATTCACTAAAATTGTCTGTGCCGTGGCGCTTTGTGGCAGCGGCTGGCGATTTCGGAGGTCGACGAGAAGTCGGCGGTATCCGTCATCATGTTGCAAAAATAAAATTTATGCTTTATCATTATTTGACCTGCACATTTTCAAATTATGTTAGACAGTGTTTCTGTGGACATTTTATCGGCCAATAATTTAACTATTTAATGCTATGGATGAAACGATATATTACGGTTCTTGAAATCTTAGTGCTGTGTTGATGTAAACATGGCCGACCACCAACTTGGCCCTCCGGCCAACAAGAAACCCAGAATAGGATCGCCATCTCTAAACACACCCAGCGATAATAATGGTGAGTTTTAGTTTTATTGTTAAGAGAATATAAAAATTACGCAGTACTGTCTGTATACTCAGATAAGTGAGGGATATACGATAGAATTTAATTTCTTGTCCAATAATTATTAGACATTGATTATGCAGACCCTGCGCAGGACTGTCCAAGTGAGAAAAAAAAACACTACTACTTTGTGTCAGCTTCTTTACTATTTGAATTATATAATTTATAAGTTATGGTTAAAATTAATATTGACAATCTTTCAACATATTATTTTGGGGTTACCTATTTTGGTTACAAAATCAATGAGAGAAGACTTAAAATAATGAGACTTAAACTTGCACTTGACTGCAAACACTAACTTACTAGTATTACTAGTCACTTTCACAGACTGAAACATTTCTTAAAACAAGATAATTTAGATAACTTAGGACCTAAGTAGTTCTCTTTCAACACTTTTGTAGTCATGGTAAACAATGAAAATCTTAATCTTAATACGAGTTTTCCATTTTATTTTATCACTTCGCTTTGTAATTTGTACTTTGTTTCTTAGTGCCATTATTATTATTTTTTTTTACTGAAATAGAATAATTTTAGGCGCGGTACCTAAAGAATAAAGTTTCTAGATTGATTTTCAAATAGAAGTTAATAAAAATTTGGACAAAATAAGGATGGTAAATATAGATCTGTGTAAGCCTAAGCAACAAATGGCTGGAAATTAACCTATGATGTAACAGTAACAGAAACATTGATTATGTCATTTAGTACCCTATACTATACTCAGTGATTGTTACTATTTAGGTCTTATATTAAACTGTTCATGTTATGATTGTTTAAAAGCTTTTTAAAAGCCTTTGAAAATGAATAAATAATTCGAACTAATACCACCCACGGTTCAGAAAATAAATATGTTAATTCTTCTAACTTTCAAACTAAATAAACTGAATTTGCCAAGTCTATGGTATGGTTCTTGTTCAACAAATTAAATTAAAAATATACCCTTCGTTCTTATCTAGCACATCCATGCCATCTGCATCATGCCATGTCATGCACTATGGTTTGCTAATATTCTGTTATGAATTCTTCAACTTAGTTAAATTTCTGATATTTTAACTATTTTTGTTCTCTTCAGAATTCAACTTTGGTAATCTTAACTTTGATGGTATAGTCAACGAACTACCAGATGATCTTGATGGAATTCAGGGAACATCAAATGATGTCCAGCAATCTCAAAGTAACCAAGACCAGGGGATGGGGGGCTCCTTGTCTCAGTTACTTTCAAGATCAACCCCAAACTCCCAGGCATCAATGCCAATGTCTCTTAACAGTATTGGTGGTGTGCAGACAAGCAGAAGCCCAGGAATGGGTGGCATGATGAATATGGGCATGGGGAAGAATACGCTTACTAATAATTTAGTTGCTAACATGGCCAATACTAACAAAGTTGCTACATCATCACATATGGGAATAAATGATCTTGTCAGCAGTGCAAATTTTACATTGTCTGGCGCCAATAGTGGAATGATGGGCGGTGTTACTAACACTATGGGCATGAAACCAACAATGGGAACACAACAAATGATAGGCAGTGTAGGTAGTCTAAACATGGGTCAACAAATGCAGAATCCAATGATGAATGGACCAAATAGCTTTTCTGGCAGTATGGGACAGATGCGTGGCATGCCAAATAATGTGAATGCTTCTACTTCTATGCCAATGCCACAGCCAGGAATGATGCCGAATCCTGCCATGAACCAAATGCAAGGGCATCAAGGGATTCCTGGACATCCAAATATGGGAATGCCACAAAATCCTGGACAGATGGTCAGGGTAAGTATGATTTTAACTTGTTGCCATAACATGGAAACAGTGTTGACATACTGATATGCCTATAATAACATAACATTTTCCATGAGAAACAACTTTTAATGTATATTTATTTTTTTTCAACAGCCTGGACAGCCGACTGGAAGTGGAACACCAGGTACTCGTCAAACTTCTGCTGATCCTGATAAAAGCAAGCTTATTCAGCAGCAGTTAGTTTTACTGTTACATGCTCACAAATGCCAACGTAGAGAGCAGGCAAATGGTGATCAGGACTGCAAACTCCCATACTGTCGTACCATGAAAAATGTTCTCAATCATATGACCACATGTAACAAAGGAAAATCTTGTGAAGGTGAGGATTCATTTCTTTTATTAGTTTCCAGTAAAAATATAGTGATAGTTTATAATTTACCCAGACTAGTTTTAAGGATTTATATTCTGTCATCAAATTAATGGAATGATAGGAATATAATTGTTTAACAAAAAGTTTTTAAAAGTTACTTTTTAAAATTTTGTTAAAAAACATTTAGAATTTGATTTCTATTAAAAAGAAGTTATTTTAACTGCTTAAATATTATTTACTTTCAGTGGCACATTGTGCTTCTTCTCGTCAAATTATAACTCATTGGAAAAATTGTACTCGGGTGGATTGCCCTGTTTGCTTGCCACTTAAAATTGCAGACAAGAGAAATACCACAGGGCAAAATGTTAATCAAAACTCACCAATGTCAGCAACCAATTCTCAGCCATCAAGTGTTACAGATCCAGCTACAATGAAGCGAGCTTTTGAGTCATTAGGCTTACAATATAACCAGTCAACAGCAACACACAATTCAGTCCAGCATACTCACCCACAGATGAATGCTTTGTCAAATGATGGTAAACATACATTTTTTTATTTTAGTTATATATTATGATTTTTTTTTTTTCAATTGTTAAAATAAGTAAATACGTTTTTTGAGCATTATTCCACAGCTTTTTTAAAATTAAAAAACAACTTATAATGCCCCATTAGGTTTTTGGTAAACTTCCGCCCCAGTCCCGTAAGGATTTCCTGTTTATTGCGATCTACTATTTATGAAATTTAAAAAATTGCCGAAAATATTTTTATATTATTGTCATACTGACTTCATCTTTTGGGATAAGAATGGTTATTTTACGTCTTGAGTTTAATACTAAGTTTACCTGTTGTTTCGTACTAGTATTTTTTTACAAAAAAGTATATCAAAATCACATCTTCAAAGCAAAAAAATGTAAAAACTACCAAAATACATTTTCTGTAATTTTAAAAATTTTATAACCAGTTGATCGCAATACGGGAAATCTTTACCGGACTGAGGTGGAAGTTTAAGGGGAGGTGCTGGTCAAAATTCTAAAATTTGTATATAACGTTCTGAGTGATTTTAAATAAAATATTCTTATAGGGTATAACAATAGATTTAAATTACACTAATTTTTTTTTCAAAAAAATTTTTGGTTTCCATGGAAACTGAAATAAACATCCGCCATTTTGTTTTTTATGGTAAATTTCAAAACGCTAAGGCTTTTTTAAATTAATAGTTATTGCTTTCAAATTTAAAATATAGATAATTTATCATGTTATAAAACTTTGAATAACGGGACTTTTCTATAGATGCTCTAGTTTAGAAAATAAAAATTCACAAAAATGGTCTCCATTTTTTAGGTCAAAATTATGGGTTATGGGATATATTTTTATCTTTATTTTCCTTTGTAAGGCAGTTATCAAAAAGTTAGGTTATTCAAATCTTTATTTGTGTCTAAAGATCACATAGAAAAAATATGGAGTAATTTGCTCAATTAATTAAAAAGTTATAAGGGTTTAAGTGATCAAAAACATCGAAAGCGAGAAAACTGAAAAAACGACAAAATTTCTAGAAATTATTAAATTAAAATTTTATTTTGTATAATTACTGTAAATAAAATAATTGAGTAGCTTAAGCTTGATCTTACACATTACTTTCTAGCTCCTGAAATCTTTTCCTTAGTGTCCCTTCAAAGCATTTTACTTTTACTCTCCGCCTGTAATTTTCGCTGCTTCGTGCAGTTATTTCATTTTTAGTTCAAAATTACTTTATAGTCTCAATCCCGAAGCTGAATTTTCATTGCAGACATAAATGTAGATCTTAAGTTATTTTTTAACACTTGGAATACTAAGATTTATACACTTTGACTTCAATAAAATTGAATTGAATTCACAATAAATACTTTCAAATTGAAAGTGCTTGGGCTTGGGCCTGTGTTGGAGAGAAATAAACTTCTTTTTTTGTCAGGGTTATCTTTTATGTACTATCTACTAATGTATCTTAGCAAGAGCACGGGTTAAAGTTAAATAGCAATCTAGGTCTAGTTTTATTTATTGATTATTAATTCTGTCCAATGCATATCTTGTCTTAGTCTTATTATCTCTAGTAAATACTAATACTATTACTATTATTGCTATTACTAGTTCTAGTGACAAAAATACGCTAGCTCATAGAATATTTTAAAAATTATTTGGGTAAAATTAAGCACAGTAGACAGTAGCTATTAATTTTGCTTTTATTACATGAACGTTATATGTTCTTATTATTACTATTGGAATGGACGCTAAGAGTACTAAGACNGAAAGTAGTTTTAGTGTTAATATAATAGCATTGTGCTATAGCACAAAACTCTGAATTTTATTATATGAAAATAGTTTATCGGAACATTTTTTCTTGTTTACGTAGAAACGGAAGTAGTCTAAAGTAATTTCCACAGCAATAACCAATCAAAATCCTTGGTTTATTGAAAGGTCAAGGGTTATGCATACGAAATGTGGAAACCCCATAAGTAGGTCAAGAACTTGTCATTTTTTTAACGCGAATCAACAAATGCAAGATTGGGTAAATTTTGATTGGTCGGGAATTTATATTCATCTAAATCTAGAGAAATCCAGCTTTCCACTGATACCACCTTCGATGGGGTTGGATGATTTCAAGTACTTGAATGGAGACCGTAAAAATACTGTATTTAGTAGCAAAATACGACTTTACACCCCCTTATAGGGTTAATGAAATAATATTTTAAAATATGTTCTAATATAATATCACAAAATTTTTAATATGATTTATATTAAAAAATGGCTTTAGAAACCAAATAAATCAAAAACTAGAAATCCTTAAAAATGTAATTTTTTGTCAAATTTTGACCCGCACCTCCCCTTAACAAAAATCTTATGGAGCTTTAAACCTTAAGGTACCTTTTATGTAAAAGCACTGTCATTGTAAAGTTCCAATTCAACAGTCATTAATGATACTGAATTTTAAGCTGAATTTGTGTTTTTAATTTTGGCTGATCTTTTTAGAGCATGATCCTTGTGTCCCACTAACACCTTCAGGGTGTAGAAACCAGTATGTTGAAGGTTTACGTTTTGTTATCTGTTTATCTCAAGTGTCTATTTTCAGAATCTTATATTGAAAGTTTTATACTTGTAATACTTACTTCTGTTATATTGACTAGGACCCCTTGCAGCATTGCTATTGACTCATTATTCGTCCAATTTAGCCTTTAGATACAATTTTGATAACAATTCTCCAGTTTGATGATGGTTTTTAGCATAGCGCTCTTAGTCCATCATCACTTTGCTCTGATTTTCATAACTGTTTTAACTCTTAATGTGACATAAAGTTTTTGGAAAACTTCCGCCTCAGTCCTTTAAGAATTTCCAGAATTGCGATCAACCGTTTATGAAATTTAAAAAATTGCATAAAATCCATTTATATTATTATTGTCATACTGACTTCATCTTTTAGGATAAGAACGGTTATTTTATTGCGCTTTGGTAATAACGGGTATGTGCTCATTATCATGCTTTAACACATTAAGAGTTAAAGATACATGTTTTGAAATTAGTTTTTATTTAATATTAATCTGGTGCTGAGTCATTCATTTGTCTGAATGTCAGTGAGAGGTTTTTCTAAAAACCACATGAAGCCAGTGGAGATTCTTAAGAGCAGATACAAAATTGTTTTATTTCCTCATCTGCAATACAATATATGCTACAGTGTTTTGTACCTTCTGAGTTTCTGCATTTATTTAAGGTAGTCCCCACATATGTATGTAGCAGTACTCCAAGCTCTATTTTCTGACCCTGGTCATGTAGATAAGAGAAACAAGCCCTTACCACTGAATTTTAAAAAAGTTACTCATTGTGAGTTTACTGTCAGGGTAGAAACTGAGGTTTACAATGGTGTTGGCAAGGGATTCTAGGCATTCTCTTAATCAGCGTCCTCTTAATCAGTGTGTTTGGGAAATTCTGATACGTTAACACTTAATGTGTCAAAACGCGATAATGCGCGATTTACCGTTTTTTTACCAAAGCACGATACTTTCTTTAGAAACTAAATTACAGAAAATAAAAACTCTTCAGTGCGTGAAAAATGATTTTTCAATTTCCGGCAATGGCGGCTGTTTTCCTTGCTAGTATTATCGAAGTTTTTTGGTAGTTTTTACTTTTTTTTTCTCGATTATATGATTTTGCTATACTTCATTACTAAAATAATAGTACTAAACTACAGGTAAAAATTGTTTTAAAATCAATAAGGTCTTACGGATACATAAAATAACCATTCTTATCCTAAAAGATGAAGTTAGTATGACAATAATAATATACAGTCGAAACCGCTTAAGTCGACGGCGTTGGTGTATGAAAAATGGCATCAACTTAACCGATGTTCGAGTTAAAGCGAAAACCAATATGGCGGCAAAATATTAACATGCGCTTGAAATTTCTTTATGTACGTGTTGTGCGTTAATTAGTGATGGGACGATTAATCAGAATCGTATCGGAATATCGGGACCCTATTTCTTCACTCTTTCTTAAGGTTGTTAAGACCGTTCGTTTTTAAAGACCGTTTAAGTGTAAGTATAACGCCGTTTTGCGGTGATTCCCAGATTGAGCGATACTGTGCCTTCGAAACCACTTGCTTGATTTTCCTTACAAGCTACACAAATATGTAACCTACACATCCCCTCATTGTCCCCGAACCATTCTCTTCCTAATCATCTTCTTTGGGTCCGTCCCCTCAGAATGGTCTATCGTGACCTATATATGACTCATGACAAAGCGAACTCTTCTCTATATAAACGTACACAAATAAATTAGGTACTCCTTTTGAACTTTTGAACCTTCAACTTTGACATATTTTAATTAATTCTAACCAATAGTTAAATGGCTTTTGCACACGGCCACTTCTTATGAATGAAACAATGAGAACAAAGCAGTAGTACAGTACATGTAATAGTCAAAATGAGGTTGTAGGATGAATGGTTGCCTATGACAACAAGTCTGCACACTGTACATTTTATTATTCCGTACGATCCCGTCAGCTTACAATGGACTTAGAATTCCTTCGGTAACTTGATGCTAATAGGACTAACCAACAATATTCGTGTGGGAGAGTGGGGGTGGGTAAACTGTCTGTAGTCTGTTATATTATATATTTTAAAATCTGGGGAGCCTTGTTTACAGTAAGCAGCCTATGATTTTGGTATCGTCCCATCACTAGCGTTAATAAATGATAATGTTCATGCACATGTTTTTGGAGGTTTTTTTTAACACAACAGCATTGCCGTTATTTGTTTGATGAAGCTATCGGCATGCTATAAAATTGTACATACATGTTTGCTAACAACAAAAGGTATATGTGCACCAACTGACAGCAGAAATTTACAAATTTAAAATAAAAACCAACGTCGATTATCGATAAAAACTTTTATTATTCTCCAACACATCTCTGAAACGTATCGTATATATGCAGTTACTTTGGTTTCAAAAGCCGGCGATGGCCATAGTACCAGAAGCAACACAGCGCTGAGAGCAAAGCGCAAGTGGGCTGTGACGTCACCAGCAGACCCTGGTGAGGCAGAAACTCGGTCCCTTCCCGTGGTTATAAAAAAATCATAGCTAACATTTTCAAACGCTGGCGATTGGTCATGGGGATCGAGATAACCAATGTTAAGTGGCAAATTTGACCCTTTTTTGTGCTCGTGTTATGAGGTTTCGGCAACTTAAAAAAATCGAATTAAACGATGAGAAAATGCTAAGACAAAGAGAGAATTTGGCGGTTCCATTAAAAAATGTCGAGATAAGTGGGTTCGACTGTAAATTGATTTTACGCAATTTTTTAAATTTCATAACCAATTGGTCCCAATTCAAAAATTCTTACGGCACTGAGGTGGAAGTTTTCCGAAAACCTTATGGCAGATTAAGAGTTAAAGAGCTATGTAATACTTTTGTTTTGTTCTGTTTATATATGAAAAATTAAAAAGTTCCAGTGATATTTTCTCATGTTCTGTGGACTCCTCAAAACTATATGTCATTTTTATCTTTCTTTATCTTCTAAAAAATGTGTTGTGTATTATATGTATATCATAAACCAAAGCTGCCTATCTGCGGATATTTTCTGGGAAGGTTGCACGTCTCAATGTGGGAGAAACAAATTAACTTAAGTTAAACCCTTGACTGATTATAACATAACAGTGTTTCTCAAACTTTTTGGGTAACGACACACTAAGAATATTTGAGCATTTTCACTACACACAAAAATAATTTAACTGCTTTCAAACTGACTAAAGGATTGACTTTCATAATTGCAAGCCAGAATTCTGCTAAAGTCATGTTTGTGACGGTTGTTCCATAGGGTTTGTTATGTGGTTATTCGATAAGCTGCCCCTCCTCTTCGGTCGTCAAATTGACTTCTTCACTGACTGATTGATCACCCAAGCAAATTTGTTGATGTCTAGTGATGGAAAATAATGTTGAATAGGCGATTGAAGTTGACTGAGAGTGTTCAAAATTTCATTACCTGTTAACCCTATTTTCTTCTTATCTTGCAATTTGTTAACAGTTGGAAAGCAGTCAAATGTTTTTTTTTTTAAATGTTACTTTTTCCACAATGACAAATTTCTCATTAATTGACTTCACCTTTGATGAAGATGTAATAATTTTCTCAGATAGTCCTTGAAAACTTTAGTGAATTGAGTTTAACAAATAAATTGGAAAGAAACTGAACCTTCAACCACTAGATTTCGTCTTGTAGTTGGAATTCAAAATTTTGGTCTTCAGATTTATGCCAACTACACTGCTAGAAAAGAATGAAAAAAGAAAATGGCGTACACAGAACAGACACCAAACGCAAAACACACATGATTACTGATTACGTTTTTTTATTTACAAACATTTTATTTTACTTTTTAAAAAAATTTTATAATAACTTCAGAGCTTAGAACCCTAGCAATGTACATATTTTTACTAAATCTCGCGACACACCTGGAAATCTCTCACAAAACACTGTGTCGAGACACACAGTTTGAGAAACACTGGATTAGAAGTTATAAAAATATGTAGGTCTCAATTTAAAAAATTTTGTATGATTTTTATCCATGAGAAATGTGACTTAGGTTACTAATGTTGCCACTTAGGTGGCTTGATGGTCATGGCGAAAATTATTTACAACAGCAGCATCAGAAAACTAAATAATTTGCTTATAAATATATTAATTTTTAAAATCTATTTTGTTTTGTTTTGTAGGGCAAATGAACAAACCAAACCTGCCAAATCAGCAAGTGCCAAAAGTGATACCCAATCAGACACCTAGCAGTCATATAAGTAATCCCTTGGGTAACATGCCAGTCACTCAAGTACCACAAACTATTCAACCCCAAAGTGGAAGTCAACTTGCCTCTTCAACTGCTCAGGCTGCAGCTTTAGGGAATGCTCCAGATATTGTAAAATCTATACCAGCTAGTAACAGAAAGGATTGGCATGCCCAGGTCACACAGGACCTTAGAAATCATTTAGTTCACAAATTGTAAGTATTAATTGGATCTGATAGCTGATATAAACTAAACATTCTTTTTACTGTCATTGGGCAAAATTAACAAAATTAACACTTTTTCTCCGGAACAACGCTGCCATCGTTGATTTCAAAGTGACGTTTCTGCCGGATCAACGATGGCAGCGTTGATTTATTAAAAGGGAATAGTTTCGTTTCTTTACATAGCTATTTAACTAAAATTAGTTTTAATGTATTCCTAGAATGATTTCCCTTGAACTAAAAAGTCGGAAATCGGTTGTTTGAACGTGTTTTCACCACGAAATCGGTTTTCATTTTCATTTTTACGTTTGTTTACAAACATGGATATTCAACTAGCTCATCTGGTTATATATCTAATATTATTCTAAATACTACGATTATAAACAAGGTATAGTTTTTTTTAAAATGATTATTGAGATATTAATTTTAAATTGCCGATGAAACATACGCTTAGTCTTAGCTTAGTGCTAGTACTAGTAGTAGTAGTTGATAAAAAAAATAAGTTGACAAGTCATCTGTTGATAAACATCATGTCCCACCTACGTCTCAATTCTTGATGAATATTTATACTACAAATAATAATATTGACTATATGTAATGTAATTTGAAAGCTGCTTAACTTTTCACTAAAACTAAGTGCAGTTTTAGATATAATTTAAAACAATTTCTAGTTACAATATGTATAGCTTCAAGTTCCATTGTAAAAAGTTCAATTTTTTCTATAATTTTCCAGTGTGGGTGACCATGGATGAGCTCTCATAATATATTTATTTGCTTATTTGAAGTGACATTGTTTCTATTTGGTGCAAAAATGAATATAGTTTCTAAAAAAACACTACTTTATTACATTTTAGATAAAAATCTAAATTTTAGTGACTTTGAATGAGGTTTTGTAAAAAAAAAAAATTAGAAATTTTAAAATAAAACTTTATTTTCATTACAACAAAATCATAATATTTTATGGAAATAAGGTCAGGAGTCTGTGTTGCCTAAAAACATCATTCATTTCCCTTTAATTCAATACCAAATATATCATTATCTGTTAAAAAATAAAAAAGTTATTAACATTTTAAGATGGCATGGTAGCTCTCGACAAATTTCTAAAATAGATAATTCCGTCAAAACGTGGAAAATAATTACGGAGAAAAAGAGTTTAAAAACTGCTTCTAGTAGCAGTAAAATTTAAAGTGAAGTAAATTTTCAATGTTTTGTGTAACATCTTTTCATCAGTGATAGGAAATAGTTCTTAAATGGTAAATACAAATCACAGGCCAACCAGCTGGATTTAATTTTTAACAAATGATATATAAATATTCAGTATCTTATCTAAACAAAAAGTAATACCATAAAGTCAGTTGCTAAATTTAAGATAAAAAAGTGATGCAAATACGAGCTGTGGAACTCTTTTGGTATTTTTTGAAAAAGCTCTTATAAATTTCCTATTAGTCATTCGTGTCTGGGCTGTTAATAAGAATTCCAGTACCCTTTGCAGTGAAAAAAGCATGGTTCTTCTTGATAATTTATATATCGCTGTAACCCAGCAAAGAGCAGGATAATAAAATTTGTACTCAGCCTCCCTTCATATTCAAACCACAAGGGGAAACTGGCAAAGAGAGATCATTAGAATCGTGTAATAAATTTTTAAAAATCGATGAAAAGGCACAGTTCTGTTGATTCATATCACTTTATTACCGTCACTACTACATGTAAATGTTGCTTTATAAACGAGGAAGTCTTGCAAGTGGCAATCAATGAAGAATACTAGTTTTTTTTAAACCTGGTTATCGATTTTTATCAAATTTCGTATATGTTACAGAGTTCATAACTTGTTTGACTTTTTGTAATAAATAATTGGGCGGTGATCTGGTTTGACATTCTATTTTATACTTAAAACAGCACATAATTTTGGCCTGTCATATGAATATAATTTTGTTATTAGATGAAACAAATCCATGTGTCAATTATTTAAGACAAGGCCACGGGCCAGATTAAGTCATTCTTGATATAAAAGGAGTGTCTGTAATGTATAAGATGAGATTAGTGATTTTTAAAATTAGGTAATATTTCTAAACTAAAAAAATCGTATCATAAAAAAAATTAGGGCTGTTATCGATTAATTTAAATTTAATCCTTTTAGCTTTTGAAAAATTACTGAATAATTAATAGATAATTATGATTAAAGCTGGAAATAAGATTATGACGTCATTAGACTGAAAATTTCATAAAATGCCCATAACTTTAGTATTTAATTTAAAAATATAATGTTTAAATATAAGTAGTTCAATTTAATGTCAATGAATTTTATTTTTGTTATTGTTAATTAAATAAAAACAATGTTTATTTTTTATATCATTTTCCTCTTAAAAACTGCTTATTTTAAAACTTAGTCTTTAAATATCTACTTTTTTAAATGGAGAAGTTTGTACTTTAAAAAAAAAATTATTATTAATAACCAATTATTTTTTAAATAAATTGAACAAATGTCAACATTTTCTTTAATTTTAAACTCTGTTTTATCGATTAAAATAATTTTAATCAATAAATTTTTTTACAGATTAATTGAGAAAATAATTAACTTCCGCAGCCCTAAAAAAATATTTAACCATGCTACAAACTTAACATGTTTCTTTTTAAAAAAGAAGTTGTTTTATTTAAAAAAAATTGTATTGAAGGGTCCAAGCTATTTTTCCAACGCCGGATCCAGCAGCACTTCGTGACAGTAGAATGAAGAATCTTGTTGCTTATGCTCGTAAAGTAGAAGGAGACATGTATGAAACTGCTAACAATAGAGTAAGTATTTTCTTCCTTGTTTTTATTCTTTTTTTAAAAATATTTTGAATTACTAAGATTGTTAACGGTTAGCCGGTCCTCAGATCAGGACCGGTTGTGTTTAATCAGGACCGGTTAACCGTAACTTTAAGTGGAGTTAATTTTTGTTGTGTTACGGTAGAATAGAATACGTGAGTGACTATGACATCAAAGCGTTTTCTTAATATTCCAGGATATAAATAATGGTAAAAAAAGGATGAAATTTTTTTTTTTATATGTGGAATAAAAAGAGGAAAATAAATTAAAACTTATAAGTTCAAGTACTTTTATTTAATATGACTAAAACCGTGAGGCGGGCGCTTATGAGGGTTTACATATTCAGTTCATTCATTCTCTCACTTAAATATCTCTCTTTTGCCTTCTAAATTATAAATCTTTAATTTTTATACCAAACACTTCTCTTTTTGTTGTATTTCTAAATTAAAATGGGATTTTAAAGCAGTGTAATAGTAAAAATATTATTCAGTCCATCTTGACTCATGCATTCGATAAACTAGGTTTTAATGATTTTTAGCACTGAAGAGCAGACTCCTACATGAGTCTTAAAAGAAAGGCTAATTATGTCGTACCTTATGTATGAACTGTATTTTAACCATTTAAATGATAATCTGCCGATTTCTTATTGGAGTAGCCCTTATAAATTATAGAATTAAATTCTTCAGTCCAGTTTATTCATAATTGTAATGAAAAGCTACTTGCAGAAGTATAGGAACAATTTATTTCTCTTAACAGGGAGAATATTATCATTTGCTTGCTGAAAAAATATACAAGATACAAAAGGAGCTTGAAGAAAAGAGGATCCAAAGAATGAGAGGTACTCAAGCTGCACCAAATGCAACTGTTGCAAGTATGCAGGGACCAATTCGACCAGGACAGCCAAGTAAGTCCTCACATATTGTATAATTTAACTAAAAAATGTTGCAATTATTATCACAAAACTTAAAAATCGATTAGTGTAATTAATTGGTGGTTTCAATGTTTGTCTGTTAAAAAAAAATGTTCAGTCATTGGTTAAAATTATATGCACCAAAATTACATAATAGCTCTTGAACTAAATGTCCAATATCATTTATCTCCACAATCAAATGTTTTCAAAAAGATGGACAAAATAACTTGAAGCAAAACTTGGTTTTTCATTCGCATGTTGAAAGTTAAATTCTGTATTTTTCTTTTTGAATTAAAAAATGAAAATTAACCTTTCCAGATGGACCTAACAATGCTCAGCTTAGTAATTCCCTCTTCAGTGATATGAACAGTATGCAGCAACCTCAACCACAAACCCAAAACATACCGATGCAAATGAAGTGGAATCAGAATTTGAGGGCAACGCCACCACCTGCTGGGCAGGTCAGTTAGTTATTATTTACTTACATAAATAAATTGATTTTTTGTTTCAGATATTTATTTTTTTGTATTTCCAAGTCCAAAGTAGGAGGTTCTTATAACATTTCATTTTTTAAAATCCTTTTAGATGCCTGGTATTGCAAACTCAACTGCAATATCTATAAATGCAGCTTTAGCGGAATCCCAGCAACAGTTTGATGCGCTTGTTAAACGTCAGCCACAACAACCTGGCAGTAGGTTAATGATACCCTCTGCAACTGTCACATCGACCCACCCTTCCCCCCAGCAGCAACTTCTTCATCACCAGCTCAATTCTCAGTCCCAGGGTCAGCAGGTAAATCTTCAACTTTTAATTTTATGTAATATGACATTTACATATTGCAGTGCCCAGTGGGGAAAAAAGCAGGTTTTGCACATTGTAGGAGATACTCCTTGTGTTTACAGTAATAGTTCACCCTCTAACAGTTTTCATTCAACAATTAAACATGGACATGGTTTTCCCATGAACATATTACTCTTTATTTAAAGTTTAAGAAAAAATATTTCTTTGCATATCAAATATGTGGAGGGCTCCTATTAAATCTCAATGTCAACAAAAAGAAAAGGTGTGATCAATGAATTATTCTATGTCCATATGAAGTTGTGCGATTTTTATTTAGTGAAAGGAGTCATTGTTGCATTGTCAAATTACCCCATTTTTAAATGTAGCTTTCTGTTTGGGACTGAATCTAAGTGCATTTTGTGTGAAGCTTGGTTAAATGACTATTTAAAAAAAATTTACTTAGGATGCTGTGAAATCATTAACATGTGCAGCATTTAAAATTTCTTGTTTTGTTGTTCCAGTTTTGAAATACTTGATGTTAACATAATAAAAAGACTTTTTTGGTACATGCATTTTTTTTTTCTTCTTAGCCGCAGTCTATTGTTCAAAATCACTTAAATGCCTCCTTAAATGACCCTCTAATTGGTGGAAACCAGCGAATGGGAGCATCATCTGTTGGAAACTCTTTGGAAAATTCTGTTCCAAGTCATGTTACAAACTCTCAACAAAATTTCCTTGCCCAATTGGCTGGGCCAGCTGCTCCAGGACCTGTTATGAATCAGTCATCTCATATTCCCATGTCTCGGCCTCCACAACAGAATGGACAAATATCATCCAAAGATCTAAATGTAATTTAAGTTGTAACATGTTGCTTTCTTTAGTTAAGTAAAATTGCTGAAACTTAAAATAAAATTTGACTTTTAATTTCATTTAATGACCATGTCTCTGTAGACCACTTTCCATAATACAAAATATTAGTGTTATTTAGTTCTAATGAAATTGAGTTTTCTGAATTTTTATAAATAGAAACTGAATGTTTATAAGGATTCTAAGCTTCCTTTTTAAACTTAATATTTTTTTTTTTTTTGTAACAGAATGATCACTCTCAAGGATCTGATGATATGAAGCCAGACTCAGCAGCTAAAGATTCACTTTTAACTGAAAACAATCATAATTTGTCTACTCTTCTTTCTGCTGCATCTCCTTCAACTTTATCCCTATCTTCTGTGACTCCACCAATACTTCCATTGCTTAACTCAACCTCATCTGGTATGTCTTCCATATTGAGCTCAACAACACCAAAGACAGAGGTTAAAACGGAGCCCTCTGTAGATATAAAGGCAGAAAATGACATTAAAGAGGAGAAAATGGATGTGAAAACAGAGACAGACTGTAAACCGGATATTAGTTCAGTAAAAGATGAACACGATACATCTAGTCCAAAATTAGATACTCTAGATGAAACTTCTCAACCAAGTAGCAGTGAAGATAAACCAGCATCTGTAGATTCATCTAATAATGCATCAGCAGCAACACCTAAACCAAGGTGTAAGAAAGGTGTGTTGGCATTGCTGTAATTATTTATTTAATAAATAATCAGTTAAAAAAAATTAATTGGTTTAATTAGTTAAGTCCTATGATATTGGATCTATCATAATTTGGTTTTGATTTTATTTATTCTTTTAGTTTTCAATCCAGATGAGTTGCGGCAAGCTCTCATGCCAACTTTAGAAAAGCTTGTAAAGCAAGATCCAGAATCTCTTCCTTTCAGGCAGCCAGTTGATCCTGTTATTCTTCATATTCCAGTAAGTGTTAGTGACTGTGTGTTGAGACGTCACGACAGTATTGCCTGAATTCATTGTCGTAAAAAAATTTACTAAATTTTCTAGAAGAGTAGGGCCTTTGACTATTTAAGGAAATATCCTTGTAAATTTTTACACCCTAAATAAAAAAATCACTCTCATATTTCAAATTTATTTCTCTTCTCTCAGAGTGTGATGTTTGGTAGGAGAACGAAAGGATTAGTATGTAGTTTTTCTTTTTTCAAGTAGTTGTGTAACTGTGTTAATGTCATACAGCCACCTTCTAGGTCAAAGTTTTAATTACTATATTAACTCTAAAAGCCCCATAAGGTTATTAATAAATTTCCGCCTCATTCCTGTAAGGATTTCCTGTATTGCGATCAACGGGTTATGAAATTTAAAAAATCCCTAAAAAACCTTTTATATTATTATTGTCATACTGACTTCATTTTTTAGGCTAAGAATGGTTATTTTATGAATCCAAAACACTGTCTTGAGTTAAATACTATATTTACCTGTAGCTTAGTACTATTATTTTTATAATAAAGTATATGAAAATCGCATCTTAGAAGAAAAAAAAGTAAAAACTACCAAAAAACTTGCGAATCGAGTGATAACACTAGCGCGCGCAACGGCGCCATTGCTAAAAGTCATATAAAATTTTTCAAGTATTGAAGAGTTTTTATTCTGTGATTGCGTTTCTAAAGAGTGTTCTATTGAGGCGCACATTGCAATGCTTTGGTTATAGCGGATAGGCATGGATTTTGGGGCTTTTAAGAGTTAATGAATATTTTAGATAGTTCATATTTTGGCACCTTCTTTAGGGTCTTGTTTTTAAAAAAAATCATGGTAACTTTGACACATGAGATGTTGGCTGTATTTTGTTTGCTTGATCATCGTCAGAATTATCATAGCAATGATTGTTTCTGTGGTTTTATAAAAATTTACTTCTATACATTTTTTAATACATTTTTTTTCTCAGGATTATTTTGAAATTGTTAAGAAACCCATGGATTTATCAACCATTCGAAGGAAACTAGACTCAGGGCTGTATAAAGATCCATGGGAGTATGTGGATGATGTTTGGTTGATGTTTGATAATGCTTGGCTTTATAACAGAAAAACATCTCGTGTCTACAAGTATGCTTCTAAGGTACTTTGGCAACTATAAATATTTTTAAAGTAAATTGCTTCAATAGATTTTAAGGATGTTAAAACATGATCTCGTCCTATGTTCCCTCTAAGGTTCGCTCTGTTTGTAAAGTTGCATAGCATCCATTTTTTGTGCAATATTAAAAAAATTTGCTGCACTGTAATTGTTAACTGCTGCACTGCTTTTGGCAGATATCTGCGCAGCTGAAAGGGACATTGATCCAGGCTTAACTCTACCAGAACTGATGCCCTAAACCTCATTAAGCAGGAAAAATAAGACAAATGTAATTTACTTGCAAACGAGTGGTTGGAACAAGAATAAACTTGAAGAGATTGTAGTAAATAGATCTATCTCATATCTAGTGTTTAATATCCACCTTTGTGTGCCAATCCATCTCATTGTCATATAAAGGTACCTCTTTAAAAATTTGCTCCAGATGTTGCTCTTCACTTTCATACATGAGCTGTTTTTTTAAGGCACTCCAGGATTATGCGTGTTATACCTGGTGTGCTTTTTCATGCACACAACATAGATATGATTTGATAATGTCCCGACAGGAAGATGTGGAAAATGATTACCTTGGGTCATCCGTAGAGGGCAGGGTTTTTGTGGGTGGCAGTTTGCTGCTGTCCTGAATTCACCAATAAGTTGGAGCATTTCTCAATGTATGTAGTGAAATAAACAAGGTTTGGATGTGCACAAGATATAGGAATTGTAGCTGGCCCACAAAAAAAAGTTTCCATTGCCATCAGTAATGACAAGACTGATGATCTGGTTGTTTTGTCAATAATATCCTTATATTTAGTGTAGTCCTTCACCAATATTCCCTCAAATGTTCGTTGGACCGCGCACAAAGTAATAAAAACAACTTGTATTTAATTCTGACAGTGGATATTAGTTCTTTGACAAACATATAAATTAATTTTCCATTCACGAGTTCAGCAAACTTCTTCTGCGCCCAAGTCTTCTTATAGGCAATGATGCAACCCCAGTGCAGATTTCTTCATTCATAGTCAGTCTCTCTTTCACAGAGAAGGAAAGACGTAATAGACAAGCATTTTCTGTGTGAGGATCATGCCCTAATGTAGACTTTACCTTCCTATTTGAAATTCAGATCACTATTCCTTTTCCAACCTTTATCAACACCTAGATTTTTCCCGGCAGCTGTTTTTTTTTTTTTTTTTAACTATCCATGTAGATTAAGATCTATAAAGATTCTCTCATTACCGAGCACTCTCTAAGTCACTTGAGTTAGAAAAGTATTCTTGGCAAAATTCTGACTCCTAAATCAAGCAAAGAAACTATTAATCACCCTTTGGCCTGTGATAAGCCTACTTGGTTTATCAACCGCTCAATTCATTGTGAATTTTCAGATTTTTTACACATTAAAACAACACAAAATTAATCAAAACATGCATCTAGCCATTTTCAATGTCTAACCTTGAGGTTTGACTCAAGAGTGTTTGAATATTTTTAGATTGCAATGCAAGTTTTCCTATACTAGCCAAAATACAGAAACATAGGTAAAACTGAGGCACACTGAAAATAACCAATAAATCAGGGCAGCTGTGTAACTGGGTTAAATACATCTTTTTGTTGTGAGTGTATTAAAAATATTTGCCTAATAACCATGGCACATTTTACAAAATAAAATATAGAAATTAGGGCTTCGGAAAGTTACCTTCGGTAAAACATTTTATCGAATAAAATTATTTTAATCGATAAAATAGTGATTAAAATTAAGAAAAGTTTTTTTTTTTAATTTTCGATTTATTAATAAATAATTAATAATACTTTGTTTTTTTACGTACAAACTACTCCATTTAAAAAACGGACTCTAAAAGTGTAAACTTTAAAATAACCTGTTTTATAAGGACTATGATATTTAATTTAAAAAAACAACAACATTGTTTTTAATTAATTAACAATGACAAAATTTAAATTCATTGACATTATTTTGAACTGCTTGTATTTAAATATACCTGCTAACAATAGTATATTTTAAATTTAAATTACATTAAATACTTAAGTTATGGGCATTTTTAAAAAATGCCATAAGAGGGCACAAAACGTGAAGGAAAACAATATAATGGAAAAAGTGATTATGAGGTCTTAATAAAAAAATAATAACTTTTGAACCACTTGGGATAAAAAGATGATTTTTATGTTTTTGTTAATCATCAAACAATTTCTATACAGCTGTATTACGTTTACATTTTTAAAAATTAATTTGAAATTTTCCTCTTAGTGCCTAAACTTTAAAGCGTTATTTAACTTACTTTTATTGCTAACAATGTTTTAATAATAACTCAATTAAAAAAAACAAAAAAACAATTGCCTGTTTTTATTACTTCCCTTGAAATTTTCAGTTTAATGACGTCCGTCATACATCTTTATTTTTACCTTCAAGAAAATTATCGATTAATTAATCGGTAATTTTTCAAAAGTTAACGATTAAATTTAAATTAATCGATAACAGCCCTAATAGAAATATGTATTTTATCATTTATTTTTCAAAAATTTTATGCAAGTTTTTTTAAAAGGGTTTTTATGTATCTATTTTAGTTGGCTGAAGTATTCGAGTCAGAAATCGACAGTGTGATGCAATCATTGGGTTATTGCTGCGGACGAAAATATGTTTTCTGTCCTCAAGTTTTATGCTGCTATGGAAAGCAGCTCTGCACTATTGCCAGAGACTCCATGTATTATAGTTACCAAAATAGGTAATAATTTATGGAATATTTTTTGAACATCAATTTTGTGTGTGTGGAAAGAAGAGCTTTATTAGCAATTCAATGCAATGTTCGTTAACTTACATTGTTAAGTTATACTGTGGGTAAACTTTATGAGTTTAACTATTTAAAAGAATGCTATGTCATAAACTTCTCAATTATTAGTTTATAGTATAAGGCATTTTTATTTTTTCTGTATATCTAGAACAATAATTAGGTACCTGAAACATTGTACTAAATGACTATTATTAAATCTATTTAATTGCCGTATTTAATGTGCCAACATTTCATTTTTAATTTAACAAATTTTTCAATACTTGACAATATTTGTATTGCAGATATGTCTATTGTGAAAAATGCTTCAATGAAATCCAAACAGAAGAAGTTGAATTAACAGAAGACCCAACAGCACCTGCAGCGTAAGTCATTGTGTCTGCATTTAAATGTGTTTCAATTAATTTTTTTAGCTTAATGATAAAGATATAATGAATTATTTATTAAAAAATTATTTTTTTAGATATGCTGGCATTGGTTTATTTGTTATGTAATATTTGTGAGCTAGACTGTTTGTATGCTTTATAAAAGAGATAAATATAGATAGTAATAATTCCTACATGTTAGCTTACCTAGCAACACTCAGTTTTTCACTTATTTGGAAATAAAATTATCACCAGTAGTTGCATTTAAGATACCTTTTGGCCTAAGTTACAGTAGTACCTTGAGAT
This sequence comes from Radix auricularia, assembly GCA_002072015.1. NCBI lineage: Eukaryota > Metazoa > Mollusca > Gastropoda > Lymnaeidae > Radix > Radix auricularia. The sequence goes on along the minus strand of MUZC01000551.1, from coordinate 718,057 downwards.
ATGCAATTAATTTGTTTCGTATTTCTTTCGTATCTGTTTTTTCTTAAGACAAGTTCACTTTATGTGTAAATTGCCTAATTCGTTCCAACCCTTGGAAAACACCACTTACATTTTTATAATAGAAAATATGGAAATATGGATAACTAAAATGCAGAAACTTTGGAGTCAGGCAAAGTCCGAGGGGTGAGAGTGGCCGTAGAGGAGGTGAAAAGATGGCAGTTGTTGTTGTAATTATTGACCTAAAATGGTAATGCTATAATTATATATATTATAGGTATTATACTCAATTTAATATTTTCATTTTTACTTTTTTTTTTAGAACTGATGGAGACACGCTCACCAATTTCTTAAAAATGACTTGTCAAAGCACCAATAAAGAAAGGCAAGTTGATTTTGTGTTTAAATGTCAATTTGATCTTTTTGAAAAAAAGGCAATGTGCAGATAATTTTTGTTTTTTCCAGCCATTTAATTATTCATATTTAATCAAGTATCTGTTGTATTTGACAGATGGCCCATTAAGTTTCTTGTTGTGGCATAGGGGAAGATAGAATTAGCCTCTACTAACATAAATGGGAATTAAAAGTTGTACTAATATTAAAGGAATACAGCTCTCATAATCTAGTTATATGATGTAAAATTCATAGTTATTTGTTGTAGTTTACATGGTACTTTGGATGACTTTTTAGTGATAATGTCGCATTTTGATATTTTTCTATTTAACTCGCAAAAGGTTTTCAATAATCTTCCGCCTCATTCCCGTAAGGATTTCCTGGTTAAGAAATTAAAAAATTGCGTAAAATCCATTTATATTAATATTGCCTTACTGACTTCATTTTTTATGCTAAGAATGGTTTTTTTTACGCATTCAGAACACTGTTTTGAGTTGAATACTATATTTGCCTGTAGTTTTAGTACTATAATTTTTATAATAAAGTATAGGAAAATCGCTTCTTCAAAAGCAATAACGGTAAAAACTTCCATAAAACATCGTGGATCGAGCGATAACACTAGCTTGGGCAACAGCCGCCATTGCTGGAAGTTAAATAGATAATTTTTTCAAGCATTGAAGAGTTTTTACTTTCCAAGATCTCATTTCTAACGAGAGTGGTATCTAGGGATGCTTTGGGAATAGCGTTCAGGGACCCATTACAGCGCTTAGCGACTTTAAGAGTTAATATACAATTTGTTTAAATACAAATTGGTAAAAAAATTACGAGTATGGTTATTTTTTTTAATAAAATTTTTTTTTTTTAGTGAATGCGATGAGGAACAAGCAACTTTTATATGCAGAAATAGAACTAGTAAATTGCTTGCAATTCACGTCCTAATTGCAAAGTTGATTTTTCAAAAACAATTTGAGCTACATTTAGTTATAGATCAAGAAGTAATGAGAAGAAAAGGTGTTTTTTAAAATGTTCATATATTTTGAATGACGACAACCGCACTGAAATCAAATAAAAATTAATGCAATATCTTTAAAACATTAAACTTTACTATTTAGTTTTTCTGTTAAGTTTTCCACAAGTAAATTATCTATTTTGATATTTAATGTATATCACATGTACATTTTCTTTTTAAAATAATTTTTAAAAATTTCTAACCAGCCGATTGCAGTCTCACACATATTTTATTCCAATCACATTTTTTTCAACAGGAAAATGCGCAAAGATGTTTTCTCACTATACAGGAAAATTAGAAAAGACCAGTTTGACAGGGTGAAAAATGACCAGTTAGATTATGAACCGTAAGTTGCATTGTTTTTTGTTACAAATAATAAAACTTCAGTTTACTGGGCTAAAAAGATAGTTCATTTTCAAGTATTGACTAAATATTTGAAAGCAATTCATGACCTAGGGTATCTTTAATTTTAGTGGTGATTCAAAGAATTATAAATTTTAACAACCAAGTAAATCCTTTCGCTATGTTATATAATTCTCCCTCCCCTCTACAGAATTTAACTATTTCATTGTTTCATTTATATCTTTAGCCTCTCTTTAATCCTCTTGGAGGATGGTGGTGCCGGTCAACTCGCGTATTTAACCCACGAACTGTGTATAGAATCATTCTGTAATGTGGAGGCTTTTTTATCTTTTTGGGTGCCCGTCAGAAATATTAAAAAATGCATACAAATATTTTTACAAAGCCTCTATAACTATACATTTTTAGAAATGGGGAATGGATGGAGATTATTAAGCACTTTTAACAAACCCCTCAAAAACAAATCATGTGACCTTGACCTTAGAATGCTCACCCACAAAATTTTTTAAAACTTTCAAATACCCCTAACATATTTTTTTTAAAGATTCCATGAAAACACTTATAAAAATATTATAGATATTTCATTTATCCTTCAGAAAATGTATGTTTTAAAAAGTTTTGAGTGCAAATAAATAAATAAATCCTTTATTTTACCAGTGAAAGACATCTATTGGTTTATTATTTGCAAAACTCATTGTTGAGGAACAGGATAAAAAAGTTTTGTGGTGTTGTTGCTGTACACTTCATTAATGTTTTTGGTTGATTTGGGTTGCCCAACTGTGAAGTTTATTACATTTGCACGAAAATCATATGTAGCAGTCACTGCAACCCACCAATTCTCATCTGAAAATGCAAATTCGATGTCAAACTGCGATTCATAACTAGCATTAGGCACAGGGCTAAGACTAGCACTAGATCTAGTGCATCGGCGGAATAAAATCATCACCTCTATCACTTAGATATTCACACAAGAGGCTTTGAAATATTATTCTATTTTTTTAATTTAACCTATACCCGAAGGTCCAACTGCAGAATTATCCATTTTGACTCGAAAATCGGCCTAAGAAAAGTGTCTATAAGACGCAGATAAAAAATACTTTTCTTAAAGACAAGCTAGCTTGACCCGGAAGAAGATTTAATTAATAATAAAAGGAAGTGGCTTAGTTTCCGATAAAATAGTGGATTGGAAGTTGCTATTTGGTCATGATTTTTATTGGCCGTCACTTTACAAAAGGTGCAGATCTGCCAATTTTTCGGCCGACCACAGTTCTTGGGTTAAAAATAATAGTAAAAATAAAATTATTAAGCTGACGGTTATGGTAAAAGGGAAGTATTTAAAATACCATATTTTTTATAGTTAATTTGCCAGAATTTTTTAATTTTGCAGCGCATTCGACGATCATTCCTGCTCCAATAGTAAATGGGGTTTGAGCTACACTAGCCATACTCGCCTTCCAGGGCATACCAAATAATTTTTTAAAAAGAAATAATCAGTTTTAATATTAATGTGATAATCTTTTGTCAAATACCTTTGACTAGCAGGAAAACTGTCACTAAAAGACCGAACTCAAATTTGATGACCAATTAACCGGCTGGTATCTTTGCAATGTCTATCAAATGACTCTTGTAATATAAATAGTAATAGTCGCGAGCTTAACCATTGTTCACAACATATGCGCATTGTGTGTTAGCTCTAGCACAGTGCCTTGACAACTAAGCAAATAATTTTTTTTTACAAATCATTCCTTAGCCGTAGGCGAACTAACTAATTATTACAGACGAAGTATTAAGAAAACGTTTTGATGTCACGGTTGCTTGCTTATCAGTAGGAATAGTTTCCCAAAATTTAATTTTTGTTTTTTCAGATTTGTTGATTGTTTAGAGTGTGGTAGAAGGTGGCATCAAATTTGTGCCTTGTGGTTTGAATCAATATGGCGTGAAGGGTATGTATTTTAAAAAAATTTGTTTTCCAGTTATGCATAGTTAGTTAATCTTTGCATTATTAATGCGTTATTAATTTTTAAAATTCTAAATTTCTAAAATTAAATAGTTATGCACAAATTTGACATTTCTTTGCCCTATAAAAGAGATAGCTGAAATCCTCATTACACTGGGTGTAATGCTTTAATTTAGGTTAATACATCAAGACTGACACAAAAAATAATTTTTTATTATAAATCTAAGAAATTAAAAATATTACTTTACGTATTTTATAATAAAATCAGATATGAGGAGCCAAGTGCTGTATTTTATAAAATATCTTTTTAAAGTTTAATTAAAAGCATACTTTTGTTTTGAATATATTAATAACTTCAGTTGAATTTGTCTCCAGCTGGACCTGTGATGCTTGTCATAAGGCTAAGGGCACAAAGAGGAAAGAAAACAAGTTTACCGCCAAAAGTATGAGCATTAAATAAGTATTGCCATAAGATATTTGAAAAAGAGATAGTTTTGAACTGAGTTTTTAAATGCACAATATTCACAAAAAATTAATCTTATTGAGTTATAAAAAAATTTTTTGCTGACCAATGCCAGATGTGCAACTACTTTAAAAAAAATCCAGTTGAAAGATGTGACATAGGCTATACAAAGATAAGCAGATTTTTAAAACATATATTCCCAGTGTTACTGCTCCATTGTATTTGAAGTGTAAGATAAAGATACATATATTAAATATTGGAATATTGCTAATACATTGTTTTCGTCCTAAAGTGTGGATTTTCTACTTAAACTACTGAAAGTTCTTCCTCCATTTTAATCACATCAAATTAACCTTTTTATGTCAATGAGGCACAAGAAAAATTCATGTCCTTGAGCAGTCATTTCAAGTTTCATTAACTAAAATGCACAAACTTTTTCCAGAATTACCCACTACCAAATTGGGTACATTTCTCGAGAACAGAATAAACAACTTTCTCCGTAAAAAGGAAACCCAAGCGGGTGAGGTCACAATTAGAGTATTGTCCAGCTATGATAAAGTCACTGAAGTCAAACCTTTAATGAAAAAACGGTAAGCCAAGATAGTATTAATAAAGTTTTGTTGTGGGTTAATTTAGCTATAATTGTCAAAAATTATAATATAAAATGAGGAACTTTGCTTGATTTAAACAGTGGAATTTTTAAAAATCTCAACTAACATTTTTTAAAAAATGCATCAAATGCTAAAATGTTTGTTTTATATTTCTTTTCCGTGTATACTAGTAATTTTTATTAACTATTGATAATGAAATTGACATTTTGAAATTACTAAGAAGACTTTTAAATATCCTAGTGATGTAAAAGTTAATTCATGTTTATTTATTCTCAGATTTGGTGATGAGATACCTGACTCCTATCCATATCGAGCAAAGGCAATGTTTGCCTTTGAAGAAATTGATGGTGTTGATGTTTGCTTTTTTGGTATGCACGTTCAAGAATATGGCTCATCTTGTCCAATGCCAAACACAAGGTAATGAGCTTTTTGCCATTCAGAGCTTTCTTTTTTTCCGTAATAAATTTGACGCCAATTATTTTTTAGTGAAAATTTTTTACTTATAATTTTCTTTGTGATGATTAACTTGTCTATCTTCTATAATTGTATTTTTGGGACTGTAATTTTTGCAGACATAAAAGGAAAGAAGCCCTGAATTAATTTTATCAGGCTTATTATGTATTCCTTTCACTTCAGAAAAATATCTATCCGAACTAATTTTTTGCTCTTATTGTTTGTTAACTTGTTTAAAGAGCTAAATCAAATGAAATTTCATATTTTTTTTGGTTACTATTACAGTTGACACAATTCAAATAATAATATTGAAAGAAAAATACCCATAAAACTAAAGTTTTTCTATAACATGTATTTCAAACTTTAAGAACTTTACTGATTTTAAAATGGAAATTTCTTCAATAATTTAAATTACTTAATGTTTAATGCCCCTGACGGTTTTCGTCAAACTTCTGCCTCAATTCCGTAAGGAATTCCCATATTGCAATCAACTGGTTATGAAATTTAAAAAATTGAGTAAAATGTATTTATATTATTATTGTCATACTGACTTCATTTTTAAAAATAATAATGGTTATTTTATTTTACATAGCCAAAAGACCATCTTGAGTTTCAAACTATTTTTACCTGTAGTTTAGAACTATTATTTTTATAATAAAGTATAGCAAAATCACATTGTCAAAAAAAACCAGTAAAAACTACAAAAAAAAAAACTTCGCAAATCAAGCGATAACACTTGCGAGGGAAACTGCCACCACTGAAGAGTTTCTATTTTGTGTGATTTCGTTAGTAAAGAGAGTTCTGTCTAGGGGCGCATTGCAGACGAGGCGCGCGTTACCACACTTTGGGGCATTAAACGTTAATTATGTGTAAAAGAAAATTTCATAAAACATAAAGATAATCAGATGAACAGGCATTACCATTGAATTGTTCTGTGGCTGCATTAAGAAGAAAAAAATATTTATTCATAATCTTTTTCAATATTATTCTTTATTCTTTTGAATAGGAGAGTCTACATATCTTACTTGGACAGTGTTCATTTTTTCCGGCCAAGACACCTAAGAACTGCTGTTTATCATGAACTCCTCATAGGCTATCTTGAATATGCTAAAACACTGGGCTACACAACTGCCCACATTTGGGCCTGTCCACCGAGTGAAGGGGATGACTACATTTTCCACTGTCATCCACCTGAGCAGAAAATACCAAAACCTAAAAGACTTCAAGACTGGTACAAGAAGATGCTAGATAAGGCTATTATTGATCGTGTTGTAGTAGACTACAAAGTACGTATATTTCTAAAACAAATATTCAAGCTTTTTTTTTTAATTACAAAAAACATTTTTTATTTAAATGTGGGTGTATCATCAGCAACATTATTTTTTAAAATTATAAGGCTTCTTAAAATGAAATCACTTTTGATGAGATTTTGTGTATTCTAATTCATTTAATTCTCAACTTGAAAATGCTTCATTCATTATTCATTTTTCATTTATTTCTATTCCACCAGTCATTGAAATAATGTTTATTTTAACCTTTTTTAAAATGATAATTAAAAGTATATTGATATATTTTTTTAAATGTTAATTTTTAAAAATGTTTTGTAGGACATTTTTAAAGATGCCATTGATAGTGGATTAAGTACTGCAAAGGACATGGCATACTTTGAAGGAGACTTTTGGCCCAATGTTATAGAGGATAGTATCAAGGAATTGGATCAGGAAGAGGAAGAAAAGCGCAAGAGAGAAGAAGCAGAGGCAGCAGAAGCAGAGGCTCAAGATACTGTTGAAGAGATAAATGATGCTGTAAGTTTATCATTATTTTTCATTGTTTTATTGTAATACCACCTCAAATGCAGAAGGTAAATATATCTAGCATAAAGTAACACCACCAATATTTGGAAGGTTGGTTTAGGTGTGGTAATAGACCTAATCCATTTAATTAAATTTTTAGTTATTACTTTTCAATTTTCTTTTTACAAGTATTACTTAAAGATTATAATTGGTTTAATTTTATGTTCATGTTTCATTTCAAGAGCAATTTTAACAATTGCCTTTAAAAAATAGTTTCCTCTTTCTGGTAAGCAGGAAGTTTCTGGGAAAAAGAAAGGAGAAAAGAAAGGTCAGCGGAGTAAAAAAGCTAACAAAAGCAAAGGCAGTGCAAGGAAAAACAACCGCAAGACCAATCTTCCACAAGGCACAAATGATCTCACGGCAAAACTATACAACCATATGGAAAAACATAAGGAGGTAGCAACTATTTGTAAACTTTTTGCTTTGCATAGAATGTTTATTTCTTTATGAATGACAATTTAAAACACATCAATGAAATTAAATTCTCTGACAATACTGTTAGGCATGGGCCATTTTTGTCCACTTTTGAAATGTGTGTTACATTATAGTTTCTTAGGGTAAATGCATATTTATTACTGTTATAACCATATTTTAAAAATATATACATAAAATTTAAAAACAAAACATTTTGTCCTTACTTCATATTTAAACTTAATTGTTAAATTTGTATAGTTTTTAAGCTTGTGCCACCTAGCCTCCATTGTTAAACTAGAATAAAATTTCACAATCAAAAGTTCAACTTATGTTTAATTTTAATTATATTTATATGAAATGATTTTTGTTTTTATTCCAATAGGTTTTCTTTGTTATACGCCTTCATAATCAGCAAATAGCAGCATCTCTACCACCAATCACAGAACCAGATCCAGCCATGAGTTGTGATTTGATGGATGGTCGTGATGCCTTCCTTACAACAGCAAGAGAGAAGCATTATGAATTTTCTTCTTTGCGAAGGGCCAAGCTTTCTTCTGTGGCTCTACTGTATGAGCTACACAACCAAGGAAAAGATGCATTTGTGTATACATGTAACAGTTGCAAAGCAGCTGTTGAGACTCGCTACCACTGTAACACTTGTGATGTAAGTTGAATGTTACCTTCAATTGCAACTTCAAACTATTAAATTAAAAAAATCTTTGTTCAATTATTTAAATTTAAAACATAACTTTTTTCTTCTGAATGCTTCATTTCTGAATTATAATTTTGATTTTCTTAATCATACAGGATTTTGATCTGTGTATCCCGTGCTACAAGAAGGAAAACCACGCCCATGAGATGACTAAGCTAGGATTAGGTCTAGATGAGATTGCTAGCAGTACAGATAAAGAAGAAAACCCGCAGGAGTCTCGGCGAAAATCTATTCAGCGCTGCATTACTTCTTTGGTACATGCCTGCCAATGCAAGAATGCCAACTGTCGTATCAACTCATGCATCAAGATGAAACGTGTTGTGTCTCACACAATGAGCTGCAGGCGTAAGACCAACAATGGCTGTCCCATCTGTAAACAACTTATAGCACTCTGTTGTTACCATGCCAAACATTGTACAGAAGCTAAATGCCCAGTGCCATTCTGCCCTCAGCTGAAGCACAAACTCAGGCAAAAGCAGCTTCTTACTAACCTACATCAGGCCCAGATGCTTAGAAGGCGTGTTGCTATCATGAATGGAAATAGCAGCAGCAATGCCACTTCAACTAATGGACCTTCTAGTATGTCTACTCCCGATGCTTCTCCTCAGCCATCAACTTCTACACCCTATAACAGTGGTAGTGTTGGAAAAGCTGCTGCTGTTGGCCCTCCTAGAGCGGCTATAATTGCAGCCCAGGAAGCCCAAGTTCAAGCAGAAGCTCAAAGGCAAGGAACTGGAGTACCAGGGATCGGGTCAATTGGTAAACCCCCTATGCAGCCACCTGCTAGACCCTCACCTCCTACTATTGTGACTTCAGTTGGCAAGCCCATGAATGCTAATCGACCTCCATGGCCTCCCTCTTTCCCACAAACACAACAAGTAAGACCTCCTATTGGTGCAAATGTTGTAAGGCTCCCAGGGATGTCAAGTATTCCACAGCAACAGCAGCCTCAACAGCAGGCAGTGTCCACCATAGGTCCAAGTGTAGGTGCAGTTGCTCCTGGTCCTACTGGTGCAGGAGTCAGTGGAGCTATAGGTCCTGCGGTTCACAACATGTTACAAGCTTTCAAGAATCAAAACTTTTCTCAAGCTGAATGGGTTGCTGTATTGAAAAAGAATCCTCAGCTCATGGCCCAAGTGCTAAAACTTAAAAACCAGAAAGTACAACAACAACAACAGCAGCAGCAGCAACAACAACAGCAGCAGCAGCAACAACAGCAGCAGCAATCCCAGCAGATGCTTGGTATGTCAAATATGGTTCAGCCAATGGGCCAACAGGTCAGTGGGCAGATGCAACAAGCTCAGCAACAACAGATGCGTAACCAGATGAGTCAAATAATGCAACAACAATACAGACAGCAACATCAACAACTTCAGCAGCCACAAACCTCTCAAATAAATCAGTTTGCTCAGCCACAACAGCCCTTCGTCCAACGTCCACGAACTAACTTCCAGCAATCATTTCAAAATGACACTGGGCATAACATGCACCAGTTTCAACAACAGCAACAACACATGCTACACCACCAAGCCCAACTTAAACAGCAAATGGTTGGTGGCCAACCCATGAGCCCTCAATACATGCTGTCCCAACAAGGTAATCCCAATTCCCAACAAATTCTTCAGGGTGTTCGCTCACCCCCAGCTTCTGCTGCTGGTCTACCTCAGACTGTTCGTTCTCCCCAGCCTACACCTTCCCCTAGGCAACAACCCATTCCGTCACCTCGCCAATTACAGCACTCACCACATCACAATATGGTCAACAATGCCTCACCTCTTCATGTCATGGGGGTAGGACAGGACAATTCACAAATCAATGACCATGTCATGCTACCATTACAGACACATAACTCCATGTCACTATCAAATAATGATGTGAACATGGGACAGCAAGACAATGAGGTGGCACCACTGACACCTCAGGACCAATTAGCTCACTATGTGAACCAAATGTAGTCCATTTTCTGTGTGTGTGTGTGCGTGTGTGAATTCCTATGTAGTAACTTATCAAGAAATGTTAGCTGTATTTGTTTCATGTATGAAAAAATACCCTTTTTTTCTTTGAACAAATGTGATCAATGTTGTTTTCATTAAGAGTTGTTTTATATTTTTTACAGAAATTGTCACTTATGTGTATGTTTGTTGCTGACATTGCTGTTGCTGTATATTTTGTATAAGCTCGGAAAGAACTCCTTGCCAATGAGACTCATTATTTGTAAATACATAATCACTATGTACAGAGATACTGAGTGACAAAAATATTATTTCTCATTTGTTCCATTTTATTTTTGGTCATGCTGTATATTTGTTTTTTGGTTTTTTTTTTTTTTTACTTATTGCATCATTAAGTTTTATTATGAAACCAGATCTTACCAAAAATTTAATCTTTAGAGAGGAAATATCATTCTGTGATTTTCATATGGACTCTATTAATAAAAAGTATGTACATTGGAGTTACTGTCATCCCTCGGCTGGCCTGAGCTTATAAAAAATGTTGCTGCAGGTGGCATATATCATATTATCTGTGGAAGACCCATGTCTTCTTCAGTGTTAATACAAAATTGGATCTCTGATGTACTTCCTTGTTAATGTAGACATAAAGCATTACTTAATTTTAAATACTTGAAGAATCACTATTAAAATAAAAATTTGTTTTTAAATTTTGAAATGAGCCTCCCGATGCTGATATTTGACTCCGAATATGTTGTCACATCTAATTTGGGAAGGATCCTACAAAGTATGAAAAGTTTTAGCCTTGACCCTTGCTTAATTTGATGACATCTAAGCTGAGATTTACAGTTGTTGTCAGTGAGCATAACCTTAAGTTCTGTTGTACATGAATTCTAAAGAAAGCTAAAATAAGATTTGTATTTATAAAATTTACTATAGTATTCCCATCTGCACTGCCATGTGGATAATAAACCAATTTTTTCCTTTAATTTTTAAACACTATATCTTAATTAGATACTTAATAAATTAATTCAATGGCTGTTAAGTGAGACTATATGTATATACGTATTTTGGGAGCATAGTGAATATTCTTGATTACCGTGATGAATGCTTTTTTAAAAAAAAATAATATATATATATATTGGAGGAATCTTGTGTTAATTTCACGGTTGATTTTATTTTGACGCTGTCTCTTTGAGATAACTCTTCTCTTGTTGTCATCCTCCAAAAGGAAGTACATGCTATAATGTGTCAGGAATTTGTTTTGATGCAAAGCTAACATTCTGAGCCGGGAATATCCCCCTTTTCCCCGGGCCTGTAACTAACATCAAAGCAATTGTATCAAACTGTCTGTATTTAAGAATCCCAAGTTGGCAAAAGATGAAGATACTTTGGATTGGATGGATCAACCTTGACATTTTCTGATGTTGTCTATGCAATCATTTATTGTTTAATTATGAACCCATTCTTGCATAAGATGTCAGTACAAATTATTTTGTACAATTGAACTTGATCTCTTTGTATCATACTTTGGTTTTTTCAGAAGACTTATTTTGTTGTATAGCAACTGTCTGGGTAGTTTGTTTGCGTGTCAAGATAAATCTTTTTCTTGGAACTAACCTATTGCAAATAATAATTTCCTTTCTTTATTTTCATACCAACAATACAATCGCCTCTAGTTAATTATGACACCTGACATATCTCTTGACTATGGGTACATTTCTCAAGAGTGTCTCCCATTTCAGTCTTACATATCTACAAATAAATTATAATATATTTTGTCTTTTTTTTTTTTTTTTTACATTGAAAATTTGATCTTGAATATTCTGTTGCTTTCTCCATTTCATCTCATCTTTTCCCAGTTGATTAATTAATAGACTGAAGGCAAAAGTAATTTTTAACCAACGTTTTATTTTGTACATTGTGTAAGAAATGCTTGTTTGAAGGGGATATAAGTTATAATTTCTCAGTACAACGATGTGTGATTGCAGAGATTTTAGTCAGAATGTCTTGAAGGCACATAGGTCTTTGTTTTACAAGTCACAAAGTGATCAAAGTTGTATCAAATCCAACTTTGACCAGTAATGCATGGTTTTTAGTTTCAGTGTTTATGGGCTGGAACATATTGACAAGAAAACTCAATACTATTATAACGTAACTTTAATGTGGGACCAAACAGATATGTAGTAGTAATACATTTGATATTATTGTAACTGAATTAGTCTCTAAAATTATAACCTGAAAATTACAGTATTTAAATGACCTAAGTGATTTGTACAGTAACTTAAGTAAAATTGCAGCAGTCATTTTGTGCCTTAAAACATGAAAGAGCAAAGCTTGGCAGTGGCTCAGTTAAGTTTTATATAATTTTTAAGTACTGAAAATGTTGATAAATATGGTGTTTTAAGGTTTAGGACTTGAAGTAATAGTTTTTGCTTGCTGACTTGATGTTCAAGGAAAAATAAAATAAAATGTTCATTCCAACTGAAGGATATAATGACAGCTTTATGAGCTGGTTCACAAGGCAGTTTGCCTTAAATATTAATATTAGCTAGATACCTGTGAATGGGACAGACCGCTGGAAGACATTCTGTTTGTAGGCTGGTCCTTGCCCAGGCAGCTTGTAAACATTAATAATATCTAGAATATCCCTGTTCAAATATCTCTTTCAGAGCTGCATGTCTAAATCTTCTAAAGCTAAACCTAGGGGGATCAGCAGTGATGTCCTATTCAGGCATGTGCAATGATTTTTTAGGTTCCAAGCATAATACACCGTCATTTGTGTGAAAATGATGGCCCAAAATACCATTTTTTCTATCTTGTACTAACAGACATTTCATAGGATTGATTGTAAAGAAGTGTACATATTTAAATTTGAATTATATTTTGTTTGTGTGGACATGTTATGCCAGCCGAGGGTGGGGTGGGGGGACGTGAGAGCCAAGTGATGCAACTGTCATTATGAATGTCCACCATGTAGTATTTATTACTGCTAGCTCCATAATTCATTTTTTAAAACAAAAAAACTGAAATCATTTTGTGTGTTGAAAAGCTTTGTGTGCAGGCACCTGGTGTCCATCCTATGTTTTTTTTTCTACTGATAACAGCATTTTATGTTTAAGAGTGGATGCTTGATACTGGGTAGTGCCAGTAAGAATTGTGAAAGTGAGATATGTGATTAGTGAATGAATGCATGTTGGATGATAATACAGATTCTTACTGCGATACCATCAAAGTTGATTCATTATTTCATGAATGATGTAAATAAACCTTGTCAGAACATTTTATCTGAAAGTTTGTTTCATTAAAACTGTTGTATTTTTTGTGCTGTGGGTCCTGATACAGAAATTTTAAAATAAATATTTTGTTTATGAGGATGGGTGGTTACATGTTACAACCATTGATCCCTTTAAGGTTCGTTGGTGCAAAGTAAGAAACCATTTTTTTGGTGCTATATTTTACCAAATTTACTGCACAGAAATTCTAAACTCTGCATATATCTGCGTAGCAACAAAGTCGTCTAAAATAAGGTTTTGGTCGTTAAAGTTAAAAAATAAACAGCAGACAATGGAAAGTGACCATGGTGGTGGCCGATAAGTCATGATTGGGTGGTGTCTTTTAATATAATATTAACTGTGTGGTTCCGAGGTTAGTCTTATACTAGTTAAACAAAACCCGCCAATTTTTTTTTACATATATATTCTGCAATTTGTCAGAACTGAAGTAAACGTTATTTTTTATTATTATTATAAATAATTAAAAGTGATTTTTTAAAAAGAAAATTGTAATAGGGGCTGAGGTTGTGGGAAACAAGTTTAAGAGACTCATTTATATTTAACGGATCTCTTTAAAATGACTCAATGTGCATAGCTAACGCTGTGGTCAATCAATTTCCGGGGTGCTAGTAGTTAGTATTAATTGAGATTCATGAGGTCCTTGTAGGCATAAGTTGAATTTGTTGTATTAAAATTAAATGGGCGGGAAGTCAACGTTTGGCCACAGCAGATTCAGCTATTAGAACAATTCCTTCTTATAGATTATAACGGAAATCACATGACGTCACACTAGATTCTCGAAGACTAAAGTTCTTTTTATTGACATTCAAAAATAATTTTTTGAAACCATTTGTGGCAGACTCGTTGTCTGGGGGGAATGGAGGTCCACTCTTTACCACATATATAAAAACATCACAGTACCCTACAGGGTGTGGCCTAAGCAATCATCACAAGACTTGAATTCCATATAGATGAGTTTATTTGCATCAATAAATATGTCCATGGCAGTTTGCAACAGCAATGAAAAATCCACACTATTCGTCTCACTCTCTATTCTGTGTTATTTCATCAGTTACCGGGCATCCCACCTTGTTCAAAACACGACCGTCCTGGTCCACACTCAATTGTCCACTCTCCCAGTCGTCCCTCTGCCTGCTTATATCACACGCCGTCCACTCGTCTCCCTCTCACATGATCTCTCTCTACACACCCCCACGTGAACACCCAGTTCACAACTATTCACGTAAACTGGTGTTCACAACTATTCACGTAAACTGGTGTTCACAACTATTCACGTAAACTGGTGTTCACGCCTTGTTTATCCATTCACCCTACATTTACGCTCAGTCATTTTCACACCATAACATCTGACCGTGACACCATTGTTAAATTAACATTTCAATTTTTAGATTAATTAAATTGATTAAACACAAGGATAAATCTCTATTAAAGTAAACAACCAAACATTAGGACAACAATGATTCCTCAGACTCATCCCCACAATCAATGTGTCAACCAAATACAGTACCGGAGAAGAACAAAAAGACGAATGCGACGGTATAATAAAGAATATTCGCTTTTTGGGTATATTTGCGTCATTGTAAATGATCAGCCCAGATCAGAGTGTGGGATGTGCTCGCAAATTCTTGCAAATGAAGCGATGAAACCAGTAAAATTTCGAAGACATCTTAAAACTAATCGTAATGACTTAACGTAGACACGGAGTGATTTCTGCGCACAATTTCACTTGATAGTCAGACGTCCTGCATACGACAAGTAACCAAAGTCAATGAAAAGGCTTTAAGAGTATCATTTTTGGTAGCTAAAATATGACTGGCACGGGCCAAAAAAGCCTGGTCATCTAGGGTGGACATTGTTTAACACGTTTGAATTAGGTGATGCTGTGTCTCACAGCGGTGTTTCTCAGAAAAGAAACAAATCAAAGTTATTATCAATTGACCGATTGCATATGGATTTCTGTTCGGGGTTACCTGGCTATTTAAAGACGTGAATAAGTTAATTCATCTATGATAGGAAAGCAGACACATTTAATCCCTCTTAGTGACAAAGTGTTTGCTTTTGTGAAAAAGCTTGATCTTTGGAAAACACGATTATTTTATGGTAACTTTGACATATTTTATCAATTAAACGAATTTACCGATAAACCAGAAAATGCTAAAAACAATAAACAACTGTTGAAATAATGATCTTGGGTCAAATTCAATTACTGCAGATTCAATTTAAATTCAATTTTGGTGATTTAAACGTTCAAAGTTTTTCGCTGGTTTCTAGTCCGTTTCTAGAAAAAATTGACTAATTAATTTTACCAAAATTGAATTTAAACCAATTCATTGAACTGACCTGGGATGGTACTTTGAATATGTTTCGTCAGAAAGTGAGCTTGATGAAATTTGGAGTACTCAGAACTGTCTAAGAAAGCTTTTAAAATTTAAAATACTTTTACCATTTGCAACATTATATCTTTGTTGAATATGGATTTTCTGAATTGGTTGAAATCAAAACAAAATACCTTTCTCCACTTGAAGTTAAAGTTGAAGTACGATAGAGCCTTTCAAATATTACACCTTGTTTGGATAGGCTGTGCTAAATTCTGCAAACTCAAGGCTTGCTCTTAAAAAA
>MUZC01000551.1:687550-701942 GCA_002072015.1 Radix auricularia | reverse complement strand
TAAAAAAAAAAAAAAAAAAATGACGTTCAGTTTTTTGTTTTTGTTTTGTAAGTAATAAGAATTGAATAGTATACTATAAATATAAGTGTAGTATAAGTGACATTTGTTCGTTACAAAAGAAAGTCATTACAATCTGTTTTCATTCAATAATTGTTGGGAGCGCGCAAATCGTAGCATATTAGAATAGTTATAATTACTAACATTGCATACTAGCAAGCAGCTATATACTAAGTATAATTATATATCCATTTCAAGCAGTAGCACAATTTTCAGTAGTGGTCCGTGACTAACGCAAATATTTTCCAAGTGGTCATTGAACCTAACTTAGTAGAGATCAAAGGGCTGACACCAATAATCTCCCCTGGATCTTGTCTGACTGGTATTCTAGGATCAAACTATCACCCCGTTTTATTGGTGTCAGATTGTAAAACTTTGTTGCTATTTTAGCATCAAAATGGTGAGTGCACAATAAACACATGGAACGTGAACTTTGTCTTCAATAACTGCTTTATACCACAGACCATAGACCTCCCCCACCCCTCTACGCCCCGCGAGCCGACTTTGGTCCATGACGTCAGTTCACCAGGACCACCGATCAGGAATAGTTAGACAATCATGTCCAAGGCCACCGATCAGGAATAGTTTGACAATCATGTCCAAGGCCACCGATCAGGAATAGTTCGACAATCATGTCCAAGGCCACAGATCAGGAATAGTTAGACAATCATGTCCAAGGCCACCGATCAGGAATAGTTCGACAATCATGTCCAAGGCCACCGATCAGGAATAGTTAGACAATCATGTCCAAGGCCACCGATCAGGAATAGTTAGACAATCATGTCCAAGGCCACTGATCAGGAATAGTTCGACAATCATGTCCAAGGCCACCGATCAGGAATAGTTAGACAATCATGTCCAAGGCCACCGATCAGGAATAGTTAGACAATCATGTCCAAGGCCACCGATCAGGAATAGTTAGACAATCATGTCCAAGGCCACCGATCAGGAATAGTTAGACAATCATGTCCAAGGCCACCGATCAGGAATAGTTAGACAATCATGTCCAAGGCCACCGATCAGGAATAGTTAGACAATCATGTCCAAGGCCACCGATCAGGAATAGTTAGACAATCATGTCCAAGGCCACCGATCAGGAATAGTTAGACAATCATGTCCAAGGCCACCGATCAGAAATAGTTAGACAATCATGTCCAAGGCCACCGAT
The DNA here is from genome assembly GCA_002072015.1 of Radix auricularia. Taxonomy (NCBI): domain Eukaryota; kingdom Metazoa; phylum Mollusca; class Gastropoda; family Lymnaeidae; genus Radix; species Radix auricularia. The sequence continues at coordinate 700,717 of MUZC01000551.1, read as the reverse complement.
CAGGAATAGTTAGACAATCATGTCCAAGGCCACCGATCAGAGATAGTTAGACAATCATGTCCAAGGCCACCGATCAGGAATAGTTAGACAATCATGTCCAAGGCCACCGATCAGAGATAGTTAGACAATCATATCGAAGGCCACCGATCAGAGATAGTTATACAAACATGTTCGCACCAGCCAATATTTCACTCAAATTGTGAAAATCAGGACATAAAATGTTGCGATAAAATACGAAGCTCATATTTCAATGTAATCTAAATTAACGATGCAACTGATGGACTTACAGCTTAACAAGAATATTCTCATAAATTTCCTTCCTTGTTTGTGGCACAAACTCAAATTAGATAATTTGAAGCCGAGATCAACAAGATTTTTTAAAGTAAAACAATGTGATCTTTATTATTCATCTTTGTTGACCAGCTTACGTGATCGAATTAGCAAAGTATGTCATTTATATTTAGCCTCACAAACTGTAGAAGAAACATGCAGGACAACACAGAGCTCGGGCTCAGTAGAAGGTGCACACCCTAACTGTTAAAGAATCTACTCAGTTAAAATCACCGTTAGAAGGCAGAGAACCCAGGGGCTGTTGAGTGGCTACATGAGGACGAGTTGATCTGACTGCAATTATCCTTACAGGAAATGATGATGGTGAAAGATTGATGCTAGTCGTAACTGTGGATGAACACTTCACATCACAATGATGGTAAGATGATGTCTTAGTGAATGTTTTTGAATTTAACCTAATTCACACATAATAAACAGATTCAATAACATATAACAAAAGTTTGTCACATAACTCGTCCATCTATTCTTTTATAGTTAAATTGTTTTATTTCCTTTTTATTATTTAATCACTGGTTGAGGTCAAGTTTCGCTAATCTACTTCTTATCCTGTGTCAATAGATTACATAATCGGAAGATTATCTAAAATTTGACCTAAGCCATTGTAAATGAAAAGGTAGCAGATAACTGATATTTCTTATATAATTGTCTAGTCTAATTTGTGCAAGGTTTGCTTTCAAATTCGATTTACACTGAGTTACTGTTTCAATGAATAACTTTGACAAATGTTGAAAATTAACTATCCTTCTATTAAAGTCATTTTAATAATTTGACAAATAATTTTAATTATGACAGTTTGTTAAAAAATAATTAAACAGTCACATTATTTTGTGATCGCTTCTGGCAATAATCATTGTGTCCGCGTGGTCTTTCTTTGGCTTCTGTCAGTGGCCACATTTTAATTTCGTTTTAATACCTGAGATGGGCGCCCGACTTACATTTGACTGGCGGGTGTTGTATGTGGGGCTGAGGGTTAAGTTTCAGGTTTTATAGCTCAAATTATTTCCTTTTGTGTGCCATCTCGTGCGCAGCAGCAACAGTGTCCCTCAGAAGCAAGACCCACCTTGGTATGGACCTGGGGTGGTTGCCCTGGGCCTGGGGTGGTTGCCCTGGGCCTGGGGTGGTTGCCCTGGGCCTGGGGTGGTTGCCCTGGGCCTGGGGTGGTTGCCCTGGGCTGCACCGTCTAAAGTCGTCTATGTGTTCGCATTTGTCAACGAACCATAAGAGAGGTGGCAAACTCATGTACATGTATTGTATAGAAATGGACAGACATCACCATAGTCCATAGCCGCGAATGTACACCGCAGTGGGAATATCCGATTGTAACTTCGGGGAAGTACCTTAATTGTCATACTGAAGCGTTCTACTTTATGGTGAAAATTCTCCGTAAGCCTCCGAGGTGAATCAGTCTTACATACATAATATTATTTTGTTGTTGTTGAATGGATCCTGTTAACAAGAAAACCAAAGGTATCTAAAATTAAGACTAAATAACAACGTAATGTGTCGGTCTCTTCTACATCATACGTGGTATTAAATAAATGGTGGACCATTCTGTGTAGAAAGATCGTGTGTAACGTAACAGTGATAGTAACAGATACGATTTTAAGACAGATATATATCTGATACTTATATTTGTATTTAATATATGTAAACAAATGATTTGAGACTTTTCATTCTTTACATGTCACCATCGCTTGTTTAGAATAAAATATATTTGGTATTTTGTTAAGTAGATATTTGTACTTTGATTTAGTCAAAGAAACCATTACAATCTACCATTTAGTTTAGGAACTCTAAATCTAGCGTGACATTAAATAGGACTATTGATGATTTGGAGATTATTATGTTACAACAGAGCTCAGGTTCCAAACTATGGAGACGTGATTAGAATACGTTTAAACGAGAATTTAAGAGGTATCTGAGGTTAAAACAAAAATTAAAGTCGGAGAATAGTAATGGAAAAAAGTTTTTTTTTGTTTAAATCAGTGTGTCAAAGTGAAAGTTTGAAATTTGAATTATAGTTGCGTCACTAGGGGGGTGCCTGTGCGTGAGGACGGGCCGCCCCGGGTGACACCATCACAAGGGGTGACACCAAAATGTAAAATTCTACATGATCCCGTTATTTATCACTGGAAGACTCCCAGGAGTTCTACAGGATAAGTCGTGAGGGGGGGTGACACCATGAGCTACCCCCACGAGTGACGCCCCTGTTCTATAGGATAAGTCGTGAGGGGGGGTGACACCATGAGCTACCCCCACGAGTGACGCCCCTGTTCTATAGGATAAGTCATGAGGGGGGTGACACCATGAGCTATTCCCACGAGTGACGCCAACCCTAGTGACGCCCCTGCCATGAGCTACCCCCACGAGTGACGCCACCCCAGTGACGCCTCAGGTTTCAATTGCGACATAGCATGTATCATCGATGACATAATATTACGACATGAATGCATATCTTCTGACATTAAAGTGCGACATTTTATCCTTTTGGACATTACATGACAACATTCAATGTCTCATCAAAGACATTTTGTTACGACACCGAACGTATCATTTCTGACATCACATTACAACATTTGATGTATAATCGATGACGTCATATTGCGATTTTTTTAAGGATATATTATTATGATACCTAACTGTATATTGTGGCTAAACAAATCCTGATTGAACGTAGCTGAATGAGGACATTATACCTAACAGTATAACGTGGCACAACAACAGCTGATTGCAAAAAGTAGAACAAGGAAGCAGAAAGGGCGAGACTTCCAAGAATTAAACCCGGAAGCACTTTTACTTGCTGTTTTGTCGTGATTTTGGTCCCCACTTAGAGAGTAAGAGAGTGAGAGTAAGAGAGAGAGTAAGAGAGTGAGAGTAAGAGAGAGAGTAAGAGAGAGAGAGTAAGAGAGAGAGTAAGAGAGTGAGAGTAAGAGAGAGAGTAAGAGAGTGAGAGTAAGAGAGAGAGTAAGAGAGTGAGAGTAAGAGAGAGAGTAGAGAGAGTAAGAGAGAGAGTAAGAGAGAGAGTAAGAGAGTGAGAGTAAGAGAGAGAGTAAGAGAGAGAAAGAGAGAGATAGAGAGAGTAAGAGAGAGAGTAAGAGAGAGAGTAAGAGAGAGAGAATGAGAGAGAGAGTAAGAGAGAGAGAGTAAGAGAGAGAGAGTAAGAGAGAGAGTAAGAGAGAGAGTAAGAGAGAGAGAATGAGAGAGAGAGAGTAAGAGAGAGAGAGTAAGAGAGAGAGAGTAAGAGAGAGAGAGTAAGAGAGAGAAAGAGAGAGTAAGAGCGAGAGTAAGAGAGAGAGTAAGAGAGAGAGTAAGAGAGAGAGAGTAAGAGAGAGAGAGTAAGAGAGAGATATAGAGAGAAAGAGAGAGAGAAAGAGACACATAGAGAGAGAGTAAGAGGGAGAGAGTAAGAGAGAGAGTAAGAGTGAGAGAGTAAGAGAGAGAGTAAGAGAGATAGTAAGAGAGAGAGAGAGTAAGAGAGAGAGTAAGAGAGAGAGTAAGAGAGAGAGTAAGAGAGAGAGTAAGAGAGAGAGTAAGAGAGAGAGAGTAAGAGAGAGAGTAAAAGAGAGAGTAAGAGAGAGAGAGTAAGAGAGAGATAGAGAGAGTGAGAGAGATAGAGAGAAAGAGAGAGAGTAAGAGACATATAGAGAGAGAGTAAGAGAGAGAGTAAGAGAGAGAAAGAGTAAGAGAGATAGAGAGAGAGTAAGAGAGAGAGTAAGAGAGAGAGTAAGAGAGAGAACGAGTAAGAGAGAGATAGAGAGAGAGTAAGAGAGATATATATAGAGTGAGAGAGAGTAAGAGAGAGAGTAAGAGAGAGAGAGTAAGAGAGAGACTAAGAGAGAGAGTAAGAGAGAGAGTAAGAGAGAGAGAGAGTAAGAAAGAGAGTGAGAGAGAGTAAGAGAGAGAGAGTAAGAGAGAGAGAGTAAGAGAGAGAGTAAGAGGGAGATGGAGAGAGTAAGAGAGAGATAGAGAGAGAGTAAGAGTAAGAGAGAGAGTAAGAGAGAGAGTAAGAGAGAGAGAGTAAGAGAGAGAGTAAGAGAGAGAGAGTAAGAGAGAGAGTAAGAGGGAGAGTAAGAGAGAGAGTATGAGAGACAGTAAGAGAGAGAGAGTAAGAGAGAGAGAGTTATAGAGAGATAGAGAGTAAGAGAGAGTAAGAGAGAGAGTAAGAGATAGAGAGAGTAAGAGAGAGATAGAGAGTAAGAGAGAGAAAGAGAGAGAGAGATATCCAGTACATAAAATCATATTGATGGCATCATTAAAATCTTGAATGATGGCTTGGCTGATCGTGTCATTTGTTTAGTGGCCGAGTGGCCAGTCGGGCATTGGGGCGATTCCTGGTGGCCCTATTTTCTTCTATAGAATAGCATTATGCACGTCGAAGCCTCATATTGTACGCACAGTGCTGGACGAATTAATTGACGCATCTTGTCGCTGTAGAAGCCTTAATTACTTTGTCCGACTTGATGACGGATGAAATAAATTGTTTGTCATCTTTTGCTACCGTAGGCCTAATTTAGTGAGAAGTGCCGCTCTGTAAATAATGCCCGGGCGGATTTAAAAAGTAAAAGCACCAAACAATAATAGATGACATAGTTTCAGATTCCAGGAAGCAGGAACAGAAAAGACTGGCGGAGATCGCCGGAAATGCAATTATAGTATGCAGTATCAGCTAGTCGCAGCAGAAATACTCCGGTGTGTAATATGAGACTAACATATCAGAAGAATGAAAATGTGCTATTATTTTTGTGTTACTGCGCTAACTTCCCTTAGTTAAATGAGCTTTTCTATCAACCAAATCTAAAAAAAAAAAAAAAAAAAAAAAAAAAAAAAAAAATGTAAATAATTTAACCTGTTTTTTTTCCCACTTGGTTTAATATTTGGCGATTTTTTCTCCTAGTACCCGACTAGCGTTATTCAAAGTCCGTAAAGCTCCTCAAAAGGACATGAATGCTGACGTGTTATTGGCCCTTTTATTGCAGCCTTCAGGACAGAAAACCGTTGGCATGGCAGAGGCTGACAGCCTGGGTTCGACCAGAAACCTGCGCCGGCAGCTGATCTTTCTGCTGCACGCCTACAGCTGCAGCCGTCGTGCGCATGCGCCCCAAGATGATGTCGTATGTGAATTTCCCAACTGTGCGATGTGGCGGGAGGTTCTCACACACATGAAGCACTGCAACAAGGGACATTCCTGCTCGGGTGAGAAATCTTTGGATCTTCATTTTTGGATCATTATTTGTGCTTTTCATTTAATCGCTTTCATTCTTCTATAGAACCTATAACGGGTTAGCGTGAGACTTATACACAATAACACATTTCAACTTAGAGTGGTTGCTTTCACTGCAATCTAAATGTAAAGAATTTTTGTTTGTTTCGTGACGATGAAGATTTCTATAATAGACGGTGTGTACTATGTCCTATATTACGCTGAAATATCACTTTAAGTGTTTATAATAACTAGCAGGATCTCTGTAATTTAGATGTAATAAAATGTGATAAATAGATTTATAATTATCTACATGTAAACATGTAATGTATCATCGCTCCATTTATATGTTTGCTCCTTTGTGCGGCGGCCCCATCACTCGATCACCAATTCACACTGCCCTGAACATATTAATCTCAACTTACGTTTCTAAATTCTGCTGGAGACTAAGAAAATCTATGCAATAAAAACTAATGTGTGTTTTTTTTCTTCTCTCTTTTGTTTGACCAGCTTATCTCTGCGTGCCCTCACGTTTAGCGACAACTCACTGGAAGTATTGTCAGGGTTGTTTGAGTTGTCAGCCCTTGAGGTCTGCGATTAATGATGGCAGGCTTAGGGCGACGATGGGGCACATTGGGTATTCCCAGCCCTCAAATGATGACGGAGTAACACCATCAATGTCAACGTCATCAATGTCAACACCATCAATGTCAACACCACCTACGTCAACACCATCAATGTCAACACCACCTATGTCAACACCATCAATGTCAACACCACCTATGTCAACACCATCAATGTCAACACCACCTATGTCAACACCACCTATGTCAACACCATCAATGTCAACACCATCAATGTCAACACCATCAATGTCACCACCATCAATTTCAACACCATCAATGTCAACACCATCAATGTCAACACCATCAATTTCAACACCATCAATGTCAACACCATCAATGTCAACACCACCTATGTCAACACCATCAGTGTCAACACCACCTATGTCAACACCATCAATGTCAACACCACCTATGTCAACACCATCAATGTCAACACCATCAATTTCAACACCACCTATGTCAACACCATCAATGTCAACACCATCAATGTCAACACCATCAGTTTCAACACCATCAATGTCAACACCACCAATGTCAACACCATCAATGTCAACACCATCAATGTCAACACCACCAATGTCAACACCATCAATTTCAACACCACCTATGTCAACACCATCAATGTCAACACCACCTATGTCAACACCATCAATGTCAACACCATCAATGTCAACACCACTACCACCTATGTCAAAACCATCAATGTCAACACCACCAATGTCAACACCATCAATGTCAACACCACCGATGTCAACACCACCGATGTCAACACCATCAATGTCAACATCATCAATGTCAACACCATCAATGTCAACACCACCAATGTCAACAGCAACAAGTTTTCCCTCCCCCATCAGCCTACAAACAGATGGTATAGCAAGTAATGGTAAGACACTAAACGTTGTATTTGTTGATCCTGCCTAAAGAATTAATTTGTTAGAGGACAATGTGCTGAGGAATAAGTGTCGAAATATTTACGCAATATCATCGGTTTATATGATACCAGTTTATTATTTTGTTTTGTTGCTGTGAATTGTAAATCATCCAAAGTTAAGCTTGTATGAAACAAATACTTATTTCTGGGATATCTTTGATTCTTGATACCGGATGTACACTTTGTAATCAACAGATTATCAGTAATCTGATAGCGCTTTAGTGAAGAGTTGTCGGGATTTAGGTTTTTTTTGAAACATTGATCTCTAATAAAATAATTGATGTTTATTAAAAAAAAATAAATTCTTGTAGATTAATGAGATTTTTTTACACACACACAAACACACACACACACACACACACAAACACGCACGCAAGCACGCGCACACACACACCAACCAAAGTGTCATAGACTTTAATTTAAACATTGATAAGTCTCCGCAAGCCTTGCTAAATCCATGGGAACTTCCCTCAAAATTCATCACCTATTCTTTGTCTGTGACTTCTTCAGTGATAGCTCCATGCATATACAGAAGTTTCCCACCCCCACGGGACATGGGGATTCCTCCTTATTTCTCGGAAACATGATCTCCGAAATTCCAAGAAAAACACTTTTAGATTGCAATTATCTTGTTTTTTACTCTCTAATTTTGATCAATATTCAGAATAGAAATCTTTCCAGGTAGCTCATGAGTAGTAACAATCAATTTAACTGCGCTAAATTACTGAGCTAAGTGGTTCCTATACACAGTTTTCAAACAGTTTCCATTTGTGCTAACATTTATCTATAAGCAGATTGATATTTATAACAACAACAACAATAATAATAAGCAATCTCTCTTTATAATTCACCAAAGCCGGTATGTGCAAACAATCATGTTGAATGACTCTCGCAGGGGTCAAGCAATCAGTTTATGGTCTCGGGACCATTCTCTGCATTGTTTCTTCACTGTATACAATAAGATTCAAGGTGTAGTAGTTATCACGTCTACCTTACACGCGGAAGGTCCTGGGTTCAAGCCCCCCAAAAATTATTGTTTTTTAATTTGTAAAAATTTCTGTTTGTGCCCTTTCTTTTCCCTAATTTTTGAGAACATTTCTGGGTATTGGTCGTGGTTATTGGTCGTGGGTAATGATAGTGGGTATTGATAGTGGGTATTTTGTCGTGGGTATTGGTCGTGGGTATTGGTCGTCGGTAATGATAGTGGGTATTGGTCGTAGGTATTGGTCGTGGGTATTGATAGTGGGTATTGATAGTGGGTATTGGTCGTGGGTATTGATAGTGGGTATTGGTCGTGGGTAATGATAGTGGGTATTGATAGTGGGTATTGATAGTGGGTATTGATAGTGGGTATTGGTCATGGGTATTGGTCGTGGGTATTGATAGTGAGTATTGGTCGTGGGTATTGGTCGTGGGTATTGGTCGTGGGTATTGGTCGTGGGTATTGGTCGTGGGTATTGGTCGTGGGTATTGGTCGTGGGTAATGATAGTGGATAATGACAGTGGGTATTGGTCGTGGGTATTGGTCGTGGGTATTGGTCGTGGGTAATGATAGTGGATAATGACAGTGGGTATTGGTCGTGGGAATGAGTCGTGGGTATTGGTCGTGGGTATTGGTCGTGGGTAATGATAGTGGATAATGACAGTGGGTATTGGTCGTGTGTATTGGTCGTGGGTATTGGTCGTGGGTAATGATAGTGGATAATGACAGTGGGTATTGGTCGTGGCAATGGGTCGTGGGTAATGGTCGTGGGTATTGGTCGTGGGTATTGGTCGTGGGTATTGGTCGTGGGTAATGATAGTGGATAATGACAGTGGGTATTGGTCGTGAGTAATGATAGTGGATAATGGCAGTGGGTATTGGTCGTGGGTATTGGTCGTGAGTAATGATAGTGGATAATGTCAGTGGGTATTGGTCGTGGGTAATGATAGTGGATAATGACAGTGGGTATTGGTCGTGGGTAATGATAGTGGATAATGACAGTGGGTATTGGTCGTGGGTATTGGTCGTGGGTAATGATAGTAAATAATGGCAGTGGGTATTGGTCGTGGGTATTGGTCGTGGGTATTGGTCGTGGGTATTGGTCGTGGGTATTGGTCGTGGGTATTGGTCGTTGGTTTTGGTCGTGGGTAGTGGTCATGGGTATTGGTCGTGGGTAATGATAGTGGATAATGACAGTGGGTATTGGTCGTGGGTATTGGTCGTGGGTAATGATAGTGGATAATGACAGTGGGTATTGGTCGTGGGTATTGGTCGTGGGTAATGATAGTGGGTATTGATAGTGGGTATTGATAGTGGGTATTGATAGTGGGTATTGGTCGTGGGTATTGGTCGTGGGTATTGATAGTGGGTATTGGTCGTGGGTATTGGTCGTGGGTATTGGTCGTGGGTATTGGTTGTGGGTATTGGTCGTGGGTATTGGTCGTTGGTATTGGTCGTGGGTAGTGGTCGTGGGTATTGGTCGTGGGTAATGATAGTTGATAATGACAGTGGGTATTGGTCGTGGTTATTGGTCGTGGGTAATGACAGTGGGTAATGACAGTGGGTATTGGTCGTGGGTATTTGTTTAGAGAATAAGAGAAATAGCACAATTTTTTATTTTAAAAAAATCAGCAAAAAATAATTAAAACACACACGCAGACGCACACACACACACAAAATAGTGCTAGTTTTATAAATATTATTTACTTATTACAGGTCTCCAATTCAATTTTAGAATTCGGTAGTAAATAACATTGCGGTTTATATACCAGGAAAAGTTTGGGGACTAGATTAGAAGCAAATAGTTTGAAGGTCAGGCTTAAGTTGAATATTATTTTCACTATCCCCGAAAACACTATAACAGTTGACTAACTATAAATTTAAGCCTTTTATTTTATATAAGAAAAGACCTACCTTTGGGGCCCTGGCCATCATTAAGTGATAATTTATATATTAGTTTTTACCTGTTACTACTGCGGAACTACCCAAAGGTTAATGCTTCTACCTACACAGGAAATAGGAGATTTAGTGATTTTTTAAATATTTTTTTATAATAAGCTCTTATTAGGAAAAATCTACATTTGCGCCCCCGGTTCTAAGTATTTGATCGTTAATTTTTTTTTGCCTGTTACCATCGTGGAAGTGTACTCAACAACTTTCAAACGTTTCATGCTTTAATCTACTCGGGAAGTATTTAAGTTAGTGATTTTCTATTTTTACATATCACATATTAGAAAAAAATAAGTTTTTGGGCCCCGGCCCCTATGAGTGTTAATTTTAAAATTCTTTCACGCGAATTATCTTCGCGAGATGCTATTTAACAACTTCGCAAAATTTCATGCTTCTACCTACACGGAAAATTCGAGAATTATTGATGAGTGAGTCAATGAGCGGCATTGCTTTTATTTGTATAGATTTGAATTTAAAAATTAAAAATTGCTTCCCCCAAAGGTACTGGGAAATGGATAAGTTAAATTCCATAAAATGAGAAACTAGCAGATCCCAAATAACACTGCGCGTTTCTTCACGTGCTGTCAGGACTTAAAGGCTGGAGAAACAACTTGATATTAAACAAGGTGCTCTTGATAGTTCTCTTAAATTCCTTCTTTCTCAAATTATCTCTTAATTTTTATATTTTCTCCCAAAGATTTAAAAAAATAAATTCTTTAAAAAAGGGTAAAACATTTTTTTTTACAAAATAAAAATAAAATTGTATACCGATTTAACAAAAACAAAAACATAACATAAACTTGATTTTAATTTGCTTTCAGATTTACCGGCCAAGGCTGAAAATGGTAATTCATCGTTGAGTCACGTGACATTGATGTCACAACCTCAAGCTAATGCACATGACATCCAATCGGTCGTAAACCAGAATGTGAGGGAAGCTCTGCCAGCCGTCGGGCAGGTTAGTCTTTCACTAATCGTGTATAAGTAACAATTATTTATATATACTAGCAAGCATACCCCGTTGATTGCTGGGCGACAAGGAGAGGCGAAACATCTATAATAATTTGGTTTACTTCAAATTTAGTATTACGTAATTAGCGTAGTCAATAAATTAGTAAATAAATTCTTTAAAAACACATGTATGTTATCTTTACATAAAGTTATAGTCCTAACAGGTTCCAAGATATTTTTTGGAATCTATATACTTACCATTGGGTAGTCACATTCATTGTTAAAATTCATCATTATAATGGAAATTTCTTTACCAACCAAACAGTGTTTGGGATTTTACTAAGAAAAGACCCATACATTTATATATATGGGGAAGGGGAAATTAACTATTAATTTCTGGATTGATCGTTAAAATTTTTTATTGATTAAATATCGATTAAAATAATTTTAATAGATTCAAATTCGATTAAAATTTAAGAACATATGTATAATATTTTTTTTTCAAATATGTAAGAAACAATACAAAAACCCACATAGCAGGATCTGTATCGCCGTGGAACATAGTACAACTATCATAAGCATTTAAAAGATTCAAAATGATATTTTTCTATTATTATGAGATAGAGGAAATAACTCGATAAAACAAAAGTATGTTAATTACCTGTTTCTGTTACTTCCCGTGGGTCATCCACCAGTGGTCCGCAGGTTACCGAGAAAGGAAGAAAAATGTAATTATAATACTCCATTTGCATCAATTAGTACGAGCCCTAAATAGTTTGTTATTTTTTCGGAAAAAATAATTGGGCAAAAATGACAAAAATAATAATTAAAATAAATTGATTTCGCCTCCACGTCAGTGAAGGTAAATACCGCACCGGTCTATGGAGCAATGAAAAAAATTCCTGCCTGTCCACCACATTAAAAAGTTTGAGAAGCACTGTTCTATGGCATGATTATGTGTGATAATTGGACCTAAGCTAAAAAAAACAACATTCTTTGATCTACCTTATTGTACGTGTCTTCAAAGACCTGACTCAGGAGATCATATAAATAGAAATCAAAATTCTGTCGCATGGCTCAAGGCATAAACAATGTATTTCTGTCCATCCAAAGAAAACACTTGACCTATATATTTTGGTGGTCATTTTACACCCTCCACCCCGACTGCAGTGACAATAGACAGTTTTGTAAGAATGGACAGCTTTGTTAGAATGGGCAGCTTTGAAAGAATGAACAGCTTTGAGAGAATGGACAGCTTTGAAAGAATGGACAGCTTTGAAAGATTGAACAGTTTTGAAAGAAAGGACAGCTTTGAAAGAATGGACAGCTTTGAAAGAATGGACAGCTTTGAAAGTATGGACAGCTTTGAAAGAATGGACAGCTTTAAAAGAAAGGACAGCTTTAAAAGAATGGACAGCTTTGAAAGAATGGACAGTTTTGAAAGAATGGACAGCTTTGAAAGAATGGACAGCTTTGAAAGATTGAACAGTTTTGAAAGAAAGGAGAGCTTTGAAAGAAAGGACAGCTTAGTAAGGGTTTAAATGACCGTTTTATAGCTTCATTTTGTGGTAAGAATGACCTGATAAATTGTCTATGGGCAACAAAAAAAGAGCTGAACCTCAACTTTTATACTTTCAGTCAGAGGCCGATCTTCATTCTGATGGTTTATTTCATGGAATGGACACTGAAGTGGATGGGACTTTTGTAAGAGTTTGTGATAGTTGTAAGACATCAGCTGAGCCACTATACCACTGTGAAACTTGTCAAGTAAGACACGAAGTTTTTTTTTATTCACGGATGACATTTCTGACTATTCAATTTAAAAAAAAAAAAAAAAAAAAAAAAAAAAACTTTTTGTTGTAATATATTTTATTTTACCATTACGAAGTGTGATTTTAATAAAATTAAATCGCTTTAAAGTTTTGAAAAATATTTTAAAATAAAAATTTAGCTTTCTTCTTCACATAAAATATAACCGCAATGTCCACAATTTTTACCAGCTTAAAACTGTTAATTAGTACTGCTAAAAGGTCAAAGTAAATTCATTTAGAAATAATTTCTGAGGTCAGCTATTTTATTTGAGAAAAAATCCAATCATCAATAGTAAATTAGAAGACAAATTATAAACGGGGCAATGGCGGATTTAGCTTTGTCTGCGTGGGGGGGGGGGGGG
>MUZC01000551.1:652200-679671 GCA_002072015.1 Radix auricularia | reverse complement strand
TTAAGTTATGTTTATTTAAATATTTATTTAGATTTCTTTAAGTCAAGCACACGTCTCAATGAAGCATAAAAAGGTAAACAAATAATACAAAAATAAATGTTGTGCAATCTATTATAATAATAATAGTATTATAATAAAAATAGTATTTTAAGTAACATGAATAACTTAAAACTGCCACTTTTAAAGCAATAATGCTTTTAATCAGGCTAAAATTAATTGCAGTTTATCATGGCACATGAAATATGAACACACAGGAATAAAAGTCATGCTCGAATAGGCTGATTTCATTGTACTGTACCACAACCACTTAATTTCATCATCTTTTTCCATTAGCTATTTGGTGTGGTCACCATGCTAAAATATCTGCCAAGTACCTGGCTATTTGGTACCGAGGCTACAGGTAAATAGGGGCATTCTGCCAGTATCTTGAAATGTTACAAATATTTTCAAACCACCAGGTCTCTTGTCATATTTTCCTCCAATGAATTATCGTCTTGGTTAATGACGTAACTACCGGAAGTGCTGCTGCCATCCTCGTCATGACACAATCGAGGTGAGAGCGAGGGCAGAAAAGACTGAGGCTGTGGTTGTTCAAGCCGGCTCGAGGGATGTGGTTGGTGGTAAGGCTGGTGTCGTGGTGCGACAGGAAACACGGGGGTGAGCACTCGGCTCGTCCTCATGCTGTTGATTTCTTGGTGAGCGGCAGACGGCGCCGCGGTGCGCTGGAAGGATGCGCGGTGATCGGGAAACGTCTGAACAGAGTGGATTTTTACAGGGCTTTGTGGCATGAACCGCTGGAAGGCGAGGTCCGTGCGAATGTTGTATGGACCAGGAGGAGCCTGATGCACCGATCTGTGCTGACCTGAAAGTACATCAAATAATAATCATTCCAGAACGGTGAAAGGAAAATACATGAATAAAACTGTCAACGATTGCGAGGCGTTATGAAGGATCAGAATGTCTTGTGAATAAAAACATTTAAAAAAAAAAAAAAAGAAAAAAAAAAGAGTGATATCTAACAGAGGCTCCGCTATTGAAACTTGACTATCTAGCTAAGACCTTGGTGACATCTTTAGTAAATAGAAGACTGGGCCTATAAATCTCATCATCAACATTTATGAAAGTTTTAGAAGTGAAAAACGGGGACTGTTCTTTATCTTCAATTTTTTAAAATTAAACCCTTTATATTAACTTGTGGTGTCTGGGCCCGTGCGACAGACCGTGCGTGCGTGCTTGCTTGCCGAAAAAACTTTGAACCGATTTTTAACCCCCTTTTACGTAAGCTAGCGAGCTGAAATTTTTCAGGCAGACTCATGTTGATGATAAAAATGATCTAACGAAATATCAGATCGATCGAATGGACTGTAATTGAATTATAGAATTTTAAAATTATTTTATTTATCTCTATGTATCATGTTAATTTTTTTTTAGATAGTGTTGTGGTGCAAATTATGTTCAACAACCTTTCATGTTGCGCAATGAGGTGCGAATTACATTGACAATACTTTAAAAAAATATATTTACGATCGGTTCGCATTATATTAAAAATGTTTTACGAGACATAGAACTAAACTAAACACATATTCTTTGGACCTGAGATCTAATCTCTTAAGGCATTGGCTAATACTTGGGCAATCTGTTCCATCTGTTGGGCAGTGCCATACAACATTGTCTGAACGTAGGACTCCCCTGCCCCCCTAACCTCCCCAGCTATGTCAAGCGCGGGACATGACGTCAACAAGTGTGTGATCGTCTCAGAGGCTTGGCTGCAATGGCGGCAGTTGGGGTCCCTGTTGTGATCTAGCCTGTTAAAGTAAGATTTGGTTGGGCAATGCTCGGTGCGCATTTGGGTCACCAAACTTTGTTCCCTTCGTTTTAGACTCCCCCACTGGTCTGATCTGCTCGGCCTGGGCATGCTAGCGAATACTCCTCTGGCTGTAGCTCCATCTTCCCACTCCTGGTACCACTTCTCCCTGAAGTGGTCCATTAGCCACGTCTTTGCCCCAAGATATGTGACTGGGACATCTGGTTGGGGTTGGGCTGCTCCAACTTTTGCCAGCGAGTCTGCTATTTCATTGCCTTCTACATTCACGTGGCTAGGGATCCACTGCACTGTGACCCTACCACCAAGTCTTTCGAGCCTGTCCACGTCCTCCAAGATGGCATCGACTAGGTGGGTGCTACGTTTCTCAGACATATAACTAGAATTTCGTATTTTCAAATTGTTTTTCCCTGCGCATTATTATGAACATCCTCGTAGCTTATGTCTCGTATAAAAAACGATTTAGAGTCAAACACTTGTTTTTTATGGGTTATTTAAAATATATTTTTTAAACCCTTTATATTAACTTGTATCTGAGCCCGTGCGACCGACCGATCGACCGTGCATGCGTTCCGAAAAAACTTTGGATCACTTACCACGTGACATTGATGCAGTGTCCAGCCTACAATCGTCATCACTGGTGCCCCTGCCACTGTCACTCCGTCCTGACGATTCTAGTGACGTGTCACTGTCGTCTGGCTGGGGACAAAAAGGAAGATCTTAAATGTTGAGTCGGCAGACAACTCTACTCTCTTGTTTCGGCAGACAACTCCACACAAATTACGTCATTTTTAACAGATACATACACGCCAGCCAGGCGATCATGCAATTGTTTAATAATAAATGTGAGCACATGGACAATTTAAATGTTCAATAAAAAATATTGACACAGGTCGGGACAGCTCTACTGGGAAGACAACCTAATGCTACATAAATCCACACTGCGTCACTCTCATTTATCACGTCTTTGATTTTAAAAAATATTTTTATTAAATAAACTATTAAATTATTTTACCAATGAAGAACAATATATAATAACAATAATAACTAGAAGTTTTTTTTTGTTGTTGAAGGTTTCAGCTGAGTACGCCATCATTTCTTTCTTTAAAAAAAAAAAAATCTTTAAAAAATCGTCTTCGACGTTGAAGGGTCAATAATACCTTTCCGGAAATAAAAGTAAAAAAATATTATTAATGTCCCATTCTATCACAAAGAGATGTATTCAGAGCACCACGCCCACCCCAAAAACCCGACATTAAAAAGAAAAAAAAAAGAAACTACGGAGATAAATCCTGAAATAAAGACACTAAACTACGATAATGCCATCAATTCTTACCTACGAGGAGTATTTTTAACACTGATATTTTAAATGATGCCATGTAAACAAAATATAGATCTATGTAAGAAAGAGGTTTAACAAAAAAGAATTTATTAAATATTGTTTTTATTTAAAAACTGTTTTGCTTGCGTCAATAATTTCTGATATGGCAGCGTGTTTAAATAAGGATTCAAAACACGATTAATTAATAGCTAAAATAAATTGCAAGCTGCATTCAGGCACTATGGTTAAGACCCAAGTTACGGGGATTTAGAAACATTTTTATTTTCCCGTACTTCAATTATTTGAACGTTTTGATTGTTTGAACCACAACCGCACGTTGTAGTAATATATGCGATAACACAATCTAACAAATATATAAATATGTAATTTTTTTCAATAGAAACACACTGTATATGGACTCATAAATATAGTGAAATTATTTGTTATGATTCTGCCGAGAAGCCTTTAAATTAACGAGATCCGAGTTTGTTGAAATAAGGTTATCATTTGGGGCGGGAAGAAGTTCTGTCAGAAGCGTTGATGCTTTGATTGTAGGAGTTTCATTATTGAGTACAAAGATTATCTAGAATTCATTTAATCAGTCATCAAAGTATGTAATTATTTGAACTTAAAATTGAAAATACTTCCTCGATATTCTTGTTAAAAGTTCCAATCAAAATAAGGTCATTAATTAAGAGCGGGGAATTTTCCAAGCGATAATTGCCTGATTTATAATGAGACTTTTTCAGATAATAAACAGTATTGTCCCTTGCTGGCACATCCCAAGCTTCATTTTTCTAAAGTACATACAGTATTGTCCCCTGCTGGCACATACCAAGCTTGATTCTTCTAAAGTACATACAGTAGTTGATGCTGCTAGACGAGCTCTTCATGTTTCTCTTAACAACGTTACTTTAATTGCAAGCCGTGTAATTTGCTGGCAGTAATTGTTAGATGAGGCAAATGGCAAATGGCTTACCAACTTGATGGATAAATACAAATCCCTCTTCCCATTCTGGAAGAAAACTTTTATTTTTTTCTTTACATATATACATTTTTTGTTTGCAACGTGTTGCCTTATTTGATTTCAACTTTTAAATAATAAAGTTAATGAATTAAAGAGGACTAAAAGATGAGGATTTTCACCAACCAATCAGAAATCAAACGCTAATCGCTGTCTACAACTTTTAAAATTGAAATTAAGACCAAATTATTTTCAACCCTTTGTTTCGTTAAAAAATATAAAAAAAATTATATTATGTGTTTCAAACGAAATTTATTAATTTTTTAAAAATAAATGGCCCGAGAGCGACAATGTGAACACACAAGAGCCTCATAAATTAGTAAGCCGTAGTTCATGGAGAACAACGGCTGTAAACCTGACCAGAATTCAGTCCTTCATTTACAATTGTCTAAGAAGGATTCTCAGAATTCACTGGCCGGACAAAATCAGCAACCGGGAACTGTGGCAGCGGACGAAACAGAAGCCCATTGAAGAAGAAATTCTTCAAAAGCAGTGGAGGTGGATACACTAAAAAAAACCTGCTTCTACTACAACAAGACAAGCCCTGAAATGGAACCCACAGGGTAAATGGAAAAGAGGCCGTCCAAGAAACACTTGGCGCCGAGAATCGGAGGCATACATCAAGAGAACTGGCCATGAATGGAAGGTCCTGGAGAAACTGGCCCAGTATAGAGATGCCTGGAGGTCTTGTAGGTGGCCTATGTATAGGAGGAAGTGTAGACGCAGACGAGGATCGGCGGATGTCCCTCGTGGACGAGAAGGCTCAACAACAAGAAGTTCGGTCATCGCTGTAAAATTGTTTCGCACATTGATACAGTCAACTACAAAATGATTAAAAACTTAATATCTGTATTTCCGTGTGTAAATAATGCCACATCCATCTTGAGCCGCACTTTATACTGCACCTCGTTCTCATACAACTTTGAAATAAGAAAATTATTCTTTACCTGTTCCCTAGAGGTTTCTAGGACCCCCCCCCCCATTACTTGAATCCCAATTGTCTCACATAACCCTCTACGTAAAACATGGCGAAGTCTTTCCCACCATTTGAATGAGGACAATGGGGTTAAAACCATTTCATTGTTGGGCTGTATAGGATTCAAATCTCCGAAATCCAACCGGAGCCGGATTTTGCCGGATATGAAGTATAATAAGGCCAGAGCCAATGAGGGATTTTAAAAAATTGCCGTATTCCGGATTTGCCGGAGCCGGAGCAGAAATTCAGTACATACCTAATTAATTGAAATATGCGGTGTATTGAGTCAACCCTGGTTTATATCCTGATATTCTATACGGACTTACCTCAAAGGATTTAACAATTTTCGTTAGCCGAATATAATTTGAGTAATGCGCTTGATGTGAAGTTATCTTAGACCGGTGCTTCTCAAACTTTTTAGGATGGTGGAATGGCAGGAATTTTTTCGATTGCTCCATGAACATGTGCACTATTTTACCTATACTGTCGAGGCAGCGAAATTAATTTTATTTTATTTTGTTTTATTTTATGTGCTTAGTGTCGAAATATCTCCCTGTTCTATAGGGTTTAGTATTAATGGTTGGAAATGGAGGATTATAATATTTTTCTCATCTTTCTTGGTAACTTCTGCGGACTACCGGCGGATGGCCCACGGACCGTCACTTTGAGCAGCACTGCTCTAGGCCATCCGAATCATTGCTCAGCTACACACGATAGGGCTAGAGCAGCACACTTTAAGACTCTATAATCTATAGAACAACTAAGTCAGAACAAGATAGCGAAATTTTACTCAAAAAAAACAAAAAACTTAGCTGAATTAATAAAATGGGAAACTAACTGGAGTATGTCTTTCCACCCAGAAAAGTGTCAATTGATTAGAGTAACAAAGAAAAAGTGACAAATAAATTCAAAATATTTCATTCATGGAAAAGAACTAACCGAAACTAAAGACGCTAAATACTTAGGAGTCATACTAAATGAAAAACTATCATGGAATCCCATGTCAATGAAGTTATTAAAAAATCAAACAAAACCTTAGGTTTTATAAATAGAAACTTTTGCAAATGTAACAAAGATATAAAATTAAAATGCTCCCTCACCCTGGTGAGACCTATACTAGAATATGCATCTTCTGTATGGGACCCACCCACCAAAGAAAGCGTTGATAAACTAGAACAATTCCAAAAAAGAGCTGCCAGATTCATTACTGGAGAATATTCAAAACTGACAAGAGCAACACCATTGATAAACGTGGGACGCAATAATCTGAATAGAAGGAGAGTCTGTAACATATAAGATAACATTTTTGCATAGTTCTCTTGTTAATTTGGCAAAGTCGTTACCACTGATTGAGGGAGCAATTCTCTTAAATGTGACGCCTGGTGGCGCTAAGATCTTCCTTTGTTATGAGTCCTCCCCCCCTCAGCCCTTTTTTTCTACCCACTTCCTTCATTTGTCCACTGGGACTTTCCGTCCCGACTGAATATTCGTGGCTGACAAGGCGTAATCCGGACTTTTGACGTTGCTGCCCGTATGACAGTCGCTCTCCCCGCGTGCGGCGACTGCCCATGACAGAGGGGGCGTGTCGGGGGAAATGTTCAGCTGACACTTCCGACATGTGACTTACACGAGCTTAACCGAGGCATTTGATTCGTTATGCGAGGACGCTGTCGAGGGCTGTGTTATTCTTGGAAATTTATCACCGCAAAAAAGTGATGTCTCCCACGGGACGAAATGTAGGAGCCATTACCCGGGAGGTTAAGGGAAAGTGCTTGTTTCTTGTCCAGGCCACTTAATGAATCACACAATAACACACAAATGGCTTCAAGGTTTAAATTTTGAAGAATTCCTGGTTCCTTAGCGACTGACAGGGTCAGGAGTGATGGAGAGAAAAAAAATAAACCGTTGTTAATAAACATTTATTTGAATCTTAATTTGAATATTCACCAGATAAGACACATTTAATTATTTGTCCAATCTTAAAAATAAAAGTTGTGGATAGAAGTTGGAAAACGGTTAACACATACATAATAAAACACATATAAATTGCACACCGATTTGGGCTTGAACAGGAAGTAGGTGGAACCAGAGGAGGCCCCCACTTCACAANCCCCCGCGTCACAACCCCCTTCCCCCACCAATTCATTCAAAGGGAAAATCACTGAGCCACACACCTGAAATTCGATGTGTATTTTGACATTGAAACCAGAAAATCAAAGCAGAAATTTAGTTAAGTGTAAGTTACCGTATTTATATCACGTATCGTAGAATCGAATTTGTAATTGTAACTTTACCAAGTGAAATTTTTTTAAAATGTTAGGTCTGAGAATACCAATTTAAATCTATTGTAAACAATTGTAGAGTTTGATAAGATAACAGGATTGTTTAACAATTTCAACAACGCATTTTTTTTATAATGAACTAAACAGCTCTGTTTTGTAAATGTAACAGTTCTGCTTTATTAATTAACCATCACTCATTTATAAATCAAACATCACTGATTCATAAATCAAACATCACTGATTTATAAATCAAACATCACTGGTACACGGATTATGTGAATTGAACTTTTTGATGTCAGTCGAGATGGGGTGACCTCTACGTGGTTCGACAGACGAGTAAGGTCGTGGTGTACATAGCGACCTGAAACCGACAAACCCCAGGCTTGGATAGCCGAAGGCCGTTGTTAGGCGATAGGTGCTAGTCATACATGATTACAGTCGCTGTACGGATCTTAGGCAAAGCATTTAGATGCAATGCCGATGATGAAAACCAAAGTACCCGTTGAGGGTCGGGTTACTCCGAAGTGACCGTTTCGTCCCCCTCAATTAACTAGCAACGCTGTTGAGCGGTGCCGGTTTAGGGCCAGGAGCGCCAGTACGGAATAGCAAAAGGTACCGCTAGGAAACGCTATTGGTCGCCAGCTCTGAGGAAACCTTCCGGTGGGGGTTAAACCATAGTTAGGTCAGTGATGATTCCCACGCTTTGCGGCGATCTGAACTAAAAGACTCGTAAGCTTTGCCGTGGTGGCGCCAAAGTGATACTATGTTGATAGCGAGGCACTGTAGGAAAATTCCACACCTCCCTCGGGAGGCACACTTTAGTGGGAGGCGTTTTCGGCCCAGTGCCCTGGACGCCCAGGCGGTCGCTTGTAGCAGCGACCGCTCCGGGGGGGGGGCTTCTCAGCCCTTACACCCCTTAGGGGGCCAGAGGGCTGAGGGGGTTTTCCGGGAAGCCCCATGAAGAGCGCAGGCTCGGGACTGCTGATTTCTTCCACATGTAGGATGTCAGTCCAAAACGAATTTGGTTTGCCAAAACTTTTTATATATTAACTCACATGTTTGCATGAAAATACGATTTTGTGAACTATTATTGAACAACGGGGATACTTTTATTTGAAACCGTGGGCTGAGTAAGTGAAAGGTAGACAGGTAAAAGATTTGAATTCAAGACTTGAAAAATTCGTCTGGTAGAGTAGAACTGAGGTGGGAATCCAAGAATTGATATAACCGGAGGGTAGTTTAAAGGTGGGAATCCCAGACTCGTTATTACTGGAGGGTTGAATAAAGGTGGGAATTCAAGACTTAAAGGTGGGAATCCAAGACTTGATTTCCCTGGAGTGTAGGAAAAAGGAAAAGGTAGAGAGTAGGTGAACATCTTAAGGAAAAAAAAAACTATTAACCATTTTGAGAAGTGTCCACTACTACTGGACACTGAGGTTCATCAGTCCAAGTGCAAAGTAAAAGATCTCCTGGACAAAATTGCACGGTTTCCATTTTGTGTTATATTTCTCACCAGCTGTGTGGTAATTCTAAACTGGTGTGCGGCGTAGGTAAGATATCTGGCAAGCTTAAGGAGAAAGACGCTGGACACTATTTTTACATGTAAAAATAAACTAACATCGTCAAAACAAACTGACTCACGTTTGTAAGTCTGCGACCCTGGTCGTAAACGTCCCCCCTGAGGCGCTCCATCACCGAGCTGTGATCTGAGTGGTCACGCTGACCGTCGTCCTTGACACTGGGGCTGAAGCTGACCTTTTTCTGGACCTCCTCGCCGCGCCGATCGCCCCCTGGCGGGAACTGTGAGCCGAGCCCAGCGCTAGCAGACGACGAGCAGCTCATGGAGGATTTGGAGGAGAAGCTGTCGGTGAGGTGATCCCCCGTGGAAATTTTTTCACTGACGCTCGTCTGTGGGGTCGGTGTGGTCAGAAACTTGTTGTGGAACAACGACCCGTCGTCGCCATCCTCTCTCTTTCCGCCTTCGGAATGCAGCATGACGATGATCGTGGTGATGATGATGATGGACAGGACGAAGGTGGCCCCGCCGATGACCCCAACTATGACGATGTAGTGATCCCCGCGTTGCGCCCCCGACTGACCATTGGTCAACAAGTCAGTGGAGTTCTCGAACGCGACCTCGATTTTCAGACGGGCGGTCGCGTTCCTCGGCGCTGCTGAAGTGTCTTCGACTTTGATGGACAGGTTGTAACACGCCGGGTTGGTCAGCTTGCGTCTGTCTCGCAGAACGAGCTCCCCACTCAAGGGGCCGAGGGCGAATGCGCCGTCCGCGTTGCCGTCAAAGATGGTGTAGCGGAGATCGGAGTTGTTGCCCCTGTCGACGTCGAAGGCGATGATCTGGCTGAGGGTTATGCCGTTGTCCGGGTAGTTGGAGATGACGATGGTGTGGTTGGTGGACGACGGGAAGATGATGACTGGGTCGTTGTCGTTCTCGTCGAGGACTTTGACCTCAACGGTGACCGAGCTCGAACGAGGGCTTTCCCCGCGATCTCTGACCACTACCACAAACGAATACACCTCTTGTAGCTCTCGGTCAAGTTGACCTACAACCAGCAGTGATCCATTTTTTAAGACGCGCACGGGCATGAAAGTGTGGTCAGCACTGGTCAATACTCCGTGATGAAACTCAAACTGACCATTCACCCCGGTGTCCAGATCGTACGCCGCGAGGCTCCCGAAGACCGTACCGTTGTTTGCTAATTCGGATATGGCAAATTCAAATTTCGTAGTGTTGAATGTCGGGCTGTTGTCATTCACATCTCCAATGTCCACAACAACCTCAGCGGTCCCGGTCTTCGGTGTTTCCCCATTGTCCGCAGCAAAGACTTTGAAAACAAGCCGGTCGTTTTTCTCTCTGTCGAGCTTTGTCGCCGTTGTGATAACCCCGGATTTGGGGTGGACCTTCAGCAAACCCACGACTTCTCTGGACAGTGAATACCTGACGTCAGCATTCACGCCAATGTCTGCGTCTCGAGCCTCAACCTGGAGCACGAACTGATCGGCCCTGTTCTCATCTACCGCGGCCTCGTATCGTGACTTCCCGAACTCCGGCGCGTTGTCGTTGACGTCAGTGATGTTGACGGTCAAGGTCACGCGAGTCTCCAGGGGCGGGCTAGCACGGTCCTGGCAGCTGACGGATATCATGTACCAGTCCCTCTCCTCCCTGTCCACTTGCCGGTTCAACAGGATGGTGTAGCCCTTGCTGGCCAGTGGGCTGAGCTTGAAGTCCGGGCCCGACACGAGTTTACAGTCGACCTTTCCAGCATCGCCCTCGTCGGTGTCCTCCACATCCACGTACGCTACGAACAAGTCCAGCGGCGCCGTCTCCGGGATGGTCAGCACACTCGTGTCTCCAGCGGCGGACACCGTGTTGATCTTGACCAGCGGAGCGTCATTTCCGACGCTCCTGACCACGACAGATACCAGCGTCTGTCCGCTACGGGGCGGCTCGCCCCCATCCCTGGCGTCCACGTACATGTTGATGGGAGACGAGGCTCGCTTGAGGGTCCTCAGGTCCCCGGCCAAACTGACCTTTCCAGTGATCGGGTTTATGGCAAAGAGCCCCCTGTTGGTCATCTCGCTGGCGTGGCTAAAGCTGTAGGTGATGTTGCCGTATTGACCAGCATCCTTGTCGGTGGCTGTTACCTGGAAACGGGAGTGGATAAAATATGGATGAATCAACTTTAGAGTGATGTAGAGTGTTAAATAGTTGTGTTTATTTAAAGCGTGTACCAGGACACATTCTGTCTACTGTCATGTACTGGAACTAAATGTCGTATAATGTCTTGTAATAAATTTTGACTTCTACACTATACGATTGCTGTCAATTTCATTAAAACATATCATCAGTGACATCGCTTGGGTTGGTTCCACACGGTGCGCTAACATTCCATTCCATTATCCCCCCTGTAATCTCTACAAGGGTAGAACACTCTAATCTTGCAAGGGTAGATTACTCTAATCTTAAAAGGGTAGATCACTCTAATTTTACAAGGGTAGATCAATCTAATCTTACAAGGGTAGATTACTCTAATCTTGCAAGGGTAGATTACTCTAATCTTAAAAGGGTAGATCACTCTAATCTTACAAGGGTAGATCACTCTAATCTTACAAGGGTAGATCACTCTAATCTTACAAAGGTAGATCACTGTAATCTTACAAGGGCAGATCACCCTAAACGACTGATTACCTGTCCGATGACCGCACCCACAGGTTCAGTTTTATTGACTGTCCACTGGTACCTGGGCGTGTCAAACACCGGATTGTTGTCGTTGTCGTCTGTGACCCTGATGGTGACCTTGAGGTAGTCGCTCCGGGGCGTGAGCCCTCCATCGTATGCCACGATGTTGAACATGTAGGCGTCCGTCTTCTCCCTGTCCAGCTCTCGCTCCAGCCTCAGGTTGATGGTGCTGCTGCCGTCGAGGTTGTTGGTGGCGCGGATGCTGAACTCCTCGATGGACGGGGTGGTGTTGTAGTGCTGGACGGTGAACTCGGGATTCGTGTCGCGGTCAACAGCGCCGCTAATCTTAATCTCAGTGCCGACCTGCAGGCGTTGGGAGAAGTAAGGCATCGTGAGTCAGTACTGACCATTAGATAAACAAGGGGTGACCTATTGAGAACAGTTCCATTAGATAAACAAGGGGTGACCTATTGAGAACAATACCATTAGATAAACAAGGGGTGACCTATTGAGAACAGTACCATTAGATAAACAAATGATGACCTATTGAGAACAGTACCATTAGATAAACAAGTGATGACAATTGAGAACAGTACCATTAGATAAACAAGGGGTGACCTATTGAGAACAGTACCATTAGATAAACAAGTGATGACTATTGAGAACAGTACCATTAGATAAACAAGTGATGACCTATTGAGAACAGTACCATTAGATAAACAAGTGATGGCCTATTGAGAACAGTACCATTAGATAAACAAGTGATGACCTATTGAGAACAGTACCATTAGATAAACAAGGGGTGACCTATTGAGAACAGTACCATTAGATAAACAAGTGATGGCCTATTGAGAACAGTACCATTAGATAAACAAGGGGTGACCTATTGAGAACAGTACCATTAGATAAACAAGGGGTGACCTATTGAGAACAGTACCAATATTTAAACAAGTGATGGCCTATTGAGAACAGTACCATTATATAAACAAGGGGTGACCTATTGAGAACAGTACCATTAGATAAACAAGGGGTGACCTATTGAGAACAGTACCAATATTTAAACAAGGGGTGACCTATTGAGAACAGTACCATTAGATAAACAAGGGGTGACCTATTGAGAACAGTACCAATATTTAAACAAGGGATTGCCTATTGAGAACAGTACCATTGGATAAACAAGGGGTGACCTATTGAGAACAGTACCATTAGATAAACAAGGGGTGACCTATTGAGAACAGTACCATTAGATAAACAAGGGGTGACCTATTGAGAACAGTACCATTAGATAAACAAGTGGTGACCTATTGAGAACAGTACCTTTAGATGAACAAGGGGTGACCTATTGAGAACAGTACCATTAGATAAACAAGGGGTGACCTATTGAGAAGAGTACCATTAGATAAACAAGGGGTGACCTATTGAGAACAGTACCAATATTTAAACAAGTATTCACAACAATCTCATGACCAGACCAGTACAAAGTTGTCAAACACGACTATCAATACTTTGTGTTAGGCACAGACAGGTGGTCTTCAAATAGACTTAAAATCGGTTGTGTTTTGGTGAGAAGTGGGGGAAGGGGAAGAGCTGGGTAAGAGTGTTGGAAGGGAGGAGTGTAGGAAGGGTGAAGTGTAGGAAGGGAGGAAAGGAGAAACGAAGGAGTGGAAGAAGGGAGGAGTGGAGGAAGAGAGGAGTGGAGAAATGGAGGAAAAAAGAAGGAAGAGATGAGTGGAAGAAGGGAGGAGTGGAGGAAGGGAGGAGTGTAAGAAGGGAGGAGTGTAGTAAGGGTGGAGTGTAGGAAGGGAGGAGCGGAGGAAGTGAGGAAAGGAGAAAAGAAGGAGTAGAAGAAGGGAGGAGGGGAGGAAGAGAGGAGTGGAAGAAGAGAGAGTGGAGGAAGAGAGGAAGGGAGGAAGAGAGGATTGGAGAAAGAGAGTAGTGGAACAGGGGGAAAACTTCCCCGATTTCCAGAAAGGAATTTTTAATTCTCTATGGAATTTTTTTGTGTGTCCACGGAGGAGAGTGACAAAAACTTTGATGGAAGATGAATAATTAAATGTTCCTTATAAATACACGACCGTATCAAAGTAGCTGCATTGCTCAAATTATAGCGCATCTGTTGTTTTTTTTATTACACACTAAATAAAACATGTCACAAAGAAAACTTAACACTTAGGCCAAGGACACTAAAATACCAACTTAAGTAAATGAACATAAGCGACTGCCTCCCCCTCCCCCCCAAGACTACTTTCGGACTACTGTGGATCAACTACGTCGTGCATACCCCCCCTCCCAGAAAAACAAAGAACTTCATTCTCTTACATTATCCATGCACTGAGGATAACTGTGATATTGGTGGATGGATGTGATTGTTGGATGACTGATTGGTGATGTAACAAAATAAAAAAAATATAATATATATATATATATATATTCGGCATCCTTCCGTCTCGCGAGACGATGGTGCATCACCGTTGGGTTGGGTTGCATTTTCTCGAGTGGCTGTGCAGTCCTATTCTTGAGTGACAGTCTTTGCCACAGTTTTTACACACGAGTTCTGTGCTTCCAAATGTTTTGGCCTTTCTCCTAGCTCTTCTGTCTGCAGCCTCCTCCATTCTTCGCTCCTCGGCTACTATGACGCCCTCTTTGACAACTGTGCGCCACGTAGATCGGTCTTCTGCCTTACACTCCCAGTCACTTGTATGTATTTTGGCTGCTTTCATGTCCCTTTGACAGACATCTTTAAATCGCAAGCGTGGGCGACCTGTTTTCCTCTTTCCTGAAGCAAGTTCACCATATAGGAGGTCCTTCGGGATGCGGCCGGGGCTCATTCTTTTGACATGTCCTAGCCACCTCAGGCGTCTTTCACTAAGAATTGAGAACATGCTTTGGGTATTGGCACGCGTTAGTACCTCACTATTAGGCACTTTTTCTTGCCATTTAATACCAAGGATGCGGCGCAAGCATCTCAAATGGAAGCTGTTAAGCTTACGCTCTTGTGATGTATAAGTGGTCCATGTCTCGCTCCCATATAGTAGTGTACTGATGACACAGGCTCGATAGACGCACAGTTTGGTTTTCTCCGTTAGCTTGGTGTTTTGCCAGACCCGCTTATTTAGTTTAGCCATTGTTGCGGCTGCCTTGCCAATTCTGCTGTTTATTTCTTCTTCAATGGACAGTGTATTGGAGACCTTGGATCCCAAGTAGGTGAAGCTGTCCACAACCTCCAAGTTTTCATTATCGATATTTATGGTAGGAGGAGGTCGAGTGTCTTGGGCCATGATGTTTGTCTTTTTCAAGCTGATTTGCAGACCAAATTCTTTGCAGGCATTGGAGAAGCTTGACACGAGTTGTTGCAAACCAGATTCTGTATGTGCTGTTAGTGCCGCATCATCCGCAAATAGTAGCTCTCGAATTAGGACATCCGTCGTTTTGGTCTTGGCTCGGAGGCGGGCAGTGTTGAAAAGTCCTCCATCAGCTCTGGTATGTAACCAGATTCCCTCACTGCTATCCTTGAATGCGTATCGAAGAAGTACAGAGAAGAATATTGCGAAGAGTGTTGGTGCGAGTACACAACCTTGTTTAACTCCGCTGCTGACAGGGAAGGCCTCTGACTTAGCTCCATCGAACTGTACTGTGCCAAGCATATTTTCATGGAACTGTCTGATGATGGCAAGTAGGTGAGGGGGACATCCAATTTTTGCCAGTATTTGGAATAGCCCGTTGCGACTGACTAAGTCGAAGGCTTTTGTAAGGTCCACAAATGCAATGTATAGTGGCATCTGCTGCTCTCTGCATTTTTCCTGGAGCTGTCGTATGGAGAACACCATGTCTATGGTAGACCGACCGGACCGGAAACCACACTGAGATTCTGGATAGACGCGGGATGCTAGGCTTTGTAAACGTTTTAGTATAACGCGGGCAAAGGTCTTTCCTACAATACTAAGGAGTGAAATGCCGCGATAATTATTGCAATCACTCCTATCACCTTTGTTTTTATATAGTGTCACTATATTTGCATCCTTTAGGTCTTGGGGGATGTAGCCCTGTTCCCAGCAGAGGGACAGAATCTCGTGCAATGGTTGGAGTAAAGCTGTCTTGCCACTCTTTAGAACCTCTGGTGGTATTCCATCATTCCCAGGCGCTTTTCCACAAGCTAGACTGTCAATTGCTTTGCTCAGCTCTTCCTGTGTGGGCACGACATCAAGTTCTTCCATGAGTGGCATATCTGGGATGTCATCTAGAGCGGTGCTGGAGACTGTGGTAACTGTTGAATACAATTCCAGATAATGCTCAACCCACCGTTTTAGCTGTGCTGCCTGGTCTTGAATAATTTCTCCATTTTTGGACTTTAGGGGAGCAGCTTTTGACGTCAAGGGGCCCGTTGCCTTTTTGATGTTTTCGTACATGACTTTTGCATTGCCCATGTCTGCAGCTGATTGTATACTGGAACAGAGCTTAAGCCAGTAGGTATTGACACATTTACGTGCAACCTTTTGGGCAAGTGACTTAGCTGTTTTTAAAGCATGCAAATTGTCAGGTGTAGGCTTTTCCTTGTAAGCCATAAGAGCTTTCCTTTTTGCTTCAGTGACGGGTTTCATCTCGTCCCAATGTTCATCAAACCAGTCCGTGTTTTTGTGAGATTTTTTGCCAAAGGCTTGTATTGCGGATGTATAGATTGTGTCTCTCAGTTGCGTCCATTTGGAGTCAATGGTGACGCATGGGGACATCTTTGAGAGACTTTCCTTCACCTTGTCTTTGAACAGCTGCGCTATCGCAGGGTCTTTCATGCAGGAGGTATTGATGCGTGGACTTCCCTTTTTCTTTGTGTGGTACGAGTTTTTCCTCATTATTCGTACTTTGCTGGCGACAAGGGAATGATCCGTGTCACAGTCGGCACTGTGATAGCTGCGAGTGAGTAGGACGCTAGCTAGTTGTGCACGCCTGGTGATAATGAGGTCCAGCTGGTGCCATTGGTGGGATCGAGGGTGTCTCCAAGATACTTGATGTATATCCTTGCACTTGAAGAAAGTGTTGGTCACACACAAGCCTCGTGAGCAGCACAATTCCAGAAGCCTTTGTCCATTTTCATTTAACTTTCCTCTTCCAAATAGTCCAAGGCAGGTGGGCCAGGCTTCGTGGTCGCTCCCCACTCTAGCATTGAAATCTCCTAGGAGATAGATTGCCTCGTCTTTGTGGATGCCGGCTATTGCCTGGTCTAACGCTCCATAGAACTGGTCCTTCTCTTCCGGAGTTGAATAGAGTGTTGGGGCATACACACTAAGAATGTTTGCTGGGCCCGCAGTTGTTCTGAGTCTTAGAGTGAGGATCCTCTCCGTGCCTGATGACGGTGGTTCAATGGATGGTAGAAGAGTGTTTTTAACAGCGAAACCCACACCATGCTGTCTAGGTTCGTCTTTCGGTCTGCCTTGCCAGAAGAAGGTGTAATTGGCCTCTTTGAGTGAACCGTTGTCTGGGAGCCTGGTCTCCTGAAGGCANTATATATATCCGGCATCCTTCCGTCTCGCGAGACGATGGTGCATCACCGTTGGGTTGGGTTGCATTTCCTCGAGTGACTGTGCAGTCCTATCCTTGAGTGACAGTCTTTGCCACAGTTTTTACACACGAGTTCTGTGCTTCCAAATGTTTTGGCCTTTCTCCTAGCTCTTCTGTCTGCAGCCTCCTCCATTCTTCGCTCCTCGGCTACTATGACGCCCTCTTTGACAACTGTGCGCCACGTAGATCGGTCTTCTGCCTTACACTCCCAGTCACTTGTATGTATTTTGGCTGCTTTCATGTCCCTTTGACAGACATCTTTAAATCGCAAGCGTGGGCGACCTGTTTTCCTCTTTCCTGAAGCAAGTTCACCATATAGGAGGTCCTTCGGGATGCGGCCGGGGCTCATTCTTTTGACATGTCCTAGCCACCTCAGGCGTCTTTCACTAAGAATTGAGAACATGCTTTGGGTATTGGCACGCGTTAGGACCTCACTATTAGGCACTTTTTCTTGCCGTTTAATACCAAGGATGCGGCGCAAGCATCTCAAATGGAAGCTGTTAAGCTTACGCTCTTGTGATGTATAAGTGGTCCATGTCTCGCTCCCATATAGTAGTGTACTGATGACACAGGCTCGATAGACGCACAGTTTGGTTTTCTCCGTTAGCTTGGTGTTTTGCCAGACCCGCTTATTTAGTTTAGCCATTGTTGCGGCTGCCTTGCAAATTCTGCTGTTTATTTCTTCTTCAATGGACAGTGTATTGGAGACCTTGGATCCCAAGTAGGTGAAGCTGTCCACAACCTCCAAGTTTTCATTATCGATATATATGGTAGGAGGAGGTCGAGTGTCTTGGGCCATGATTTTTGTCTTTTTCAAGCTGATTTGCAGACCAAATTCTTTGCAGGCATTGGAGAAGCTTGACACGAGTTGTTGCAAACCAGATTCTGTATGTGCTGTTAGTGCCGCATCATCCGCAAATAGTAGCTCTCGAATTAGGACATCCGTCGTTTTGGTCTTGGCTCGGAGGCGGGCAGTGTTGAAAAGTCCTCCATCAGCTCTGGTATGTAACCAGATATATATATATATATATATAGTTTTCACACCTCACGATCACAGCAGTTCATTCAATACCAACGCCTGTGATTATCAGTCTCAGGATGGACATCAGACAGATTCTATGCCGTCCCCACCACAATGCAATATTTAAAAAAAAAATCGAAATTTGACCATTTCAAGCCCCACCCACCCCACCAAAAAGTTTTAAAAGTGATCCAAGAATAAAGTCGAGAAAATTCTCAGTAAATTGTCCCCCCCCCCTTTTATAACTTACCTTCGCGCCCTCTGACACATCCAGGGTGACGTCCTTTGCAGGAAACGTGGGAGTGTTGTCGTTGACGTCATTGATGAACACTTGAACCTTGGCCACGTTCGACAGGGCCACTTTGGCCTGGGGCTGTGACTGCACGGCCATGTTGAAACGCACCTGAAAAACACGTGACAGTCAGAAGCAGAAATCTGAGCCCATCAGAGCGATGGAAGTTCAACTCAAAACGTGGGCTTAAGACCCGTGGTGTACACGAAGAGGAGACGCGGTGGTCGAGTGGTAGCGCGCTCAACTGTCGTACCGATGGTCACGAGTTCGAATCCCCGCGAAGGCGAGGATTTGTTCCCGGGGCCAGAGGAGTCCCCGAGTCACCCAGCTCTGAATGGGTACCTAACTAGACAAAAGTTAGGTGGCTGGGGTAATGCGTGGAACCCTTATAGCCGTGGCCTGTGACCGCTGCATCACTTGCCAACAGATCATCTCTCATGGTCTGTGGACGCAATTATCTTCTGCATAGAAGGAGCGTCTGTATATCTAAGATAAGATAAGATAAAGTAGTTATAGCAATACCTCTCAGATAGTGTCATGTTTAAGTAATATTTTATCTCGACAATTTTCATAAAGAAAAATTTAAATATAGTAACTTAATGATCTCGGTTGAAGATAAATAGTGAATCAAATTTTTGATTGACACACTCTTGGTGACCTGTAGGGGATCATACAAACAACTCTTAGGACAACGCTCAATAATATTGACCACTACGATGACGGTGGTGTCCATACATATTGAGACAGGTCCTCAAAAGTATCCTGAGTGTCTCCAAGTCATGATAGACAATCAGGTAGGAGACCAACAAAAAATGTGAGAATCCCCCCCCCCCCTTTTAACATAAAAAATATAAAATAACAACTACATGACAACGAAGACAAAACGACGAAAAAACGACAAGGAAATCTCGGGGGGAAAAAACAGGTAAAAAAAAACACACACAGAAACAAAATAATATCCATGTAAGTAAAGGACCAAAGGAAACGAAAGAGTTTCTAATGTTGGGATCGGGAAAACATTTTGTCTGAGAGAGCCATACATACCCCATATTTTGTCTGATAGAGCCATACATGCCCCATATTTTGTCTAAGAGAGCCATACATACCACATATTTTGTCTGAGAGAGTCATACATACCCCATATTTTGTCTGAGAGAGCGATACATACCCCATATTTTGTCTGAGAGAGCCATATACACCACATATTTTGTCTGAGAGAGCCATACATACCACATATTTTGTCTGAGAGAGTCATACATACCACATATTTTGTCTGAGAGAGTTATACATACCACATATTTTGTCTTAGAGAGCCATATACACCACATATTTTGTCTGAGAGAGCCATATACACCACATATTTTGTCTGAGAGAGCCATACATACAACATATTTTGTCTGAGAGAGCCATACATACCCAATATTTTGTCTGAGAAAGCCACACGTACCACATATTTTGTCTGAGAGAGCCATATACACCACATATTTTGTCTGAGAAAGCCATACATACCCCATATTTTGTCTGAGAGAGCCATACATACCCCATATTTTGTCTGAGAGAGTCATACATACCACATATTTTGTCTGAGAGAGTCATACATACCACATATTTTGTCTGAGAGAGCCATACATACCACATATTTTGTCTGAGAGAGCCATACATACCACATATTTTGTCGGAGAGTGCCACACATAACACATACTTTGTCTGAGAGAGCCATACATACCACATATTTTGTCTGAGAGAGTCATACATACCACATATTGTGTCTGATAGAGCCACACATAACACATATTTTGTCTGAGAGAGTCATACATACCACATATTTTGTATGAGAGAGCCATACATACCACATATTTTGTCTGAGAGAGCCATATACACCACATATTTTGTCTGAGAGAGCCATACATACCACATATTGTGTCTGAGAGAGCCACTCATAACACATTGTCATATTTTGTCTGAGAGAGCCATACATACCACATATTTTGTCTGAGAGAGCCATACATACCACATATTTTGTCTGAGAGAGTCATACATACCACATATTGTGTCTGAGAGAGCCACACATAACACATATTTTTAAAAGTAATTCTATGAGAGCAAAACATGTTTGAAACTAAAAATTCAAGTAAATGTTTGCATTTTTTGCAGTTTCAACACTAAAACAAAAATAATGGATTTATTTTTGATTACATTGTTATTCTGTTTTTGGCTAAAGTGAAGAATCTCGACCGTGACGTCACGACGCTATCGGTTGCTGGAAACGACAGTTCTATAAATTCTAAAAGGATTTTCAAAAATGGAAGGTTTTAGGGTTAGGTATAGCTTTAGAATTTTTGGAAAATTGAAGGTTTTAGGGGTTGGGTTAGGTATAGCTATAGAATTTTAATTTTAGCTTTTTTAAGGACGTGCTCTAACAACAAAGATGGCCGCCGGCACTGACCGTGACGTCATGCTCGAGATTCTTCATATTTACCCTGCAATTAATATCAAAGGAGTCTAATTAAGTTTTTAGCGCATTTTCGAGAAGTCGAATGCACTATTGCACCCGTTTTGTCCGTCCGTCCGTCCGTCCGTCTGTCATCACCCTTGATCTCAGCATCCATAAGTCCTAGACCCATGAGGTATATATGTTTTTTGTATGTCCTGACCTGCCATTTGTGCATCAACACTCAGTTACTCGATCCGTTAAAAAACCCCGTTAAAACTACCAAAAAATATTTCGAATCGAGAGGTAACACTAGCGCAGGGAACGGCCGCCATTGCCGGAAGTCCAATACATAATGTGTCAGGCATTGAAGAGTGGAGCGAAAGGGTGCAAAAGAATTAGTTTTTTTTTTTTAGTTGACGTCATTAGAATATGTGTAAAAGTTTAGAGAGTTTTACGTCATCATTTGTGGTGACTTGTAGTTAGATTAAAGAGAAAATAATTTTTTTGTAAATGTAAAGAAATGACTTTTAAATTAAAAAAATGTCAGGTATATTCATTACACAAGAAAATTCATAAAAATATGTATAAAATCTAAACACAATTACTGATAACTACATAATGCTGATATCTAAGATAAGTACTGATACATAATACGAAAATGCGCTAACACGTCCTGAATTCCAATAGGGACCAGGCTTAACATGATTTTTTTTTTATAATCGAACATTTGTCTGAGAGCCAGATGCAGCCATCAATAGAGCCGTATCTGGCTCGCGAGCCATAATTTCCCGACCCCTGATCTAATGAATGAGTGTAATAAAGAAAGACATGATCAAAATGGTCTTCATATAGTTAACACAAACAAACGAATGATCTCGCATGTCGTTGAATTATTGAGTACTTCACCAATCTGCTTACCCCCTCCCTCCCTCAAACTGTGTCAAACACATCTGATGACCTTATATAGTGAGGATATATTCATTTATCATAAACGTGGTGGATAAAAAACGTCTCCCGTTTCAAACACACAACCATAATTATGAATGACCTTGAACTCCAGAATCAAGACAAAGATAAGACTAGGATGAACTTTGACCTACCGTGCAAACTTCCACCAGGTCACAAATTTCCTCCCGGTCGATGCGGCGGGCCACGGTGATGACCCCGGAGGTCTGGTTGACCTTGAAGTAGTTGGCCGGCGCCGTGTTCTGGTCCAGGATGGCCAGGTTGACCTGTCCGGGGTCAAGGCTGTTGTACACCTGGGCCCTGTGGTCAGCGAGCCGGACCACGACTGTTCCAACAGAGATCTCCTCGTCGATGGTGACGGAGATGTCCCCGGCGGTACTCCGCGCCAAGAACACGAGAACCGTTGCGTAAGTTAACAGCCTCAAAACCCGACGTTTTGAATCATCCATAATCCACAGGGAATCCATTTTAGTTTTTCAGAAGCGCTGCAACTATCCACGAACCGTATGAATTAATTAATCCTTTGTTTTCCTTGGAATTCAAAATGTTGGGGCAAAAAATCAATCAACAAATCCACTGAATTAATAAACTTTAAAGTTTTGCCCAATTCTAGGATTAGAACCCAATGAGACTCCGTACAACCAGTCGTTACGTGGCGATGGCGATACCACTATGCCAAGCCTTGTTTCTTTACCAACAGTCCAGTCTCTGATGTCCGGCTCATGGATTCTGCTTCGGGATAGAAGAGATTGAATCAATGTTAACCAACGGTAGTTTTTTATTATTATTAAATGTTAAATTCACGTGTTAACATGTTAGTGTAAATAGTTTGTTTGGTTAAAATCCTGAACATAAACACATTTTTTGCACCAATTTCAGCGTTCTTATATTTTAAGCTTTAGTTACCTTTAAATATAACATCCACTATCCTTTAAATATAACATCCACTATCCTTTAAATATAACATCCACTATCTTTTAAATATAACATCCACTATCCTTTAAATATAACATTCACTATCCTTTAAATATAACATTCACTATTCTTTAAGAATTGAGTTGTGAAGCTCTATAGAAGTACCAAAGGCGCACAATTATTATTTATTGACAAACTTGTCACTTCCTTAGAATATAAGATAGACCCTGCGCTACCCGACTCCGGAGTACTAACTAGAAAAGGGGGGGGTTGGTGTAAGTGGGCGTGGGTGGGTGTAAGTGGGGGCAGGGGTGGGTGATCAAGTGGCTTCTGCCCTCACCAGCGCACACGTTCGTCATTAGTTTCCCTAAGCCCCGCCCATTCTATGTCCGTTTCAAGGCAGTCCCCTCCCACTGACACGTGTCAAGTCTTCGTGTTACTAACCAACAACTGGCAACCCTCCCCCACCCCCAACCACACACGATACAACAACAACAACAACCACAATAAGAAAACAACATCCTTGACATGACGCGGAACATGAAACTTGACAACTGTTGGTTCCACCATCAACACCACATCGTCACTTCATCAGGTGAACTTTGACCTTATCAACTTTCCCGACTACTGGTGGACTCCAGCGAACATCTAGGAAGTGGAAACCGTAAATACTCCTACTTCAGTCAATACACATAACATTATGTTGAGTGTTTTGTTCAGGTCTCTTTATTCGTCTCTACCACGGGTGGGCAATTGTTTTGTCTTCGCGTCTCTTCATTTGTCTATACCAGGGGACTCCAAACTACGGCCCGCGGGCCATATGCGGCCTCCAAGGCCCTATTATACGGCCCCTGGAGACCTTTTAATCTAAACATTTTTTAAAAACTATTTTCACCTTTAGTTTACCACAAAACTTAGTAGTTGGGGCCTAGTAGTCAGCCCCCCCAACCTCTGTTTGACAGTTAATGCGGCCCTTCGGCAGAAAAGTTTGGACGCTCCTGGTCTATACCACGGGTGGGCAATTGTTTTGTGTTCAGGTCTCTTCATTCGCAGAGGCGTCACTCGGATTGGTGTCTCCCGGGGCGGTCGCTCATGGTATCACCCCCTCAAGACTTAAAACAAAGAACTCCTACGATTTTACATTGCATAATAACGGGAATATACGGAATTTTACATTTTGGTCTCACCCCCGTGATGGTGTCACTTGGGGCGCCCCCCACCGCAACCCTAGTGACGCAACTGTTCATTCGTCTATACCACGGGTGGGCAATTGTTGTGGCTCCTGGGCCGCTTTGGGGATGAGGATTTTAGTGGGTGGCCGCACCGTTTAAAATGGTTGTACTATTCAGTTAACATTACATTTCAATTCAGAAAAAAAAAATCAATGATAGAAAAAGTATCATTGATATCTGAAAAAGTATCAATGATATCAGAAAAAGTATCAAGGATATAACAAAAAGTATCATTGATATAAGAAAAAGTATCATTGATATAAGAAAAAGTATCAATGATATCAGAAAAAGTATCAATGATATCAGAAAAAGTATCAATGATATCAGAAAAAGTATCAATGATATCAGAAAAAGTATAAATGTTATCAGAAAAATTATCATTGATATCAGAAAAAAGTATAATTGATATCGAAAAAAATATCAATGATATCAGAAAAAGTATCAATGATATTAGAAAAAATATCAATGATATCAGAAAAAGTAAACACGAGACGAACTTTCAGTCACGGTAATGAAGGACATCACAACTATGGCAAAAATCTTACATCACGGTGGTAAATATCGTACATCACGATGGTAAATATCGTACATCACGGTGATAAACAACGTACATCACGATGGTAAACAACGTACATCACGATGGTAAACAACGTACATCACGGTGGTAATTATTGTACATCACGGTGGTAAACAACGTACATCACGGTGGTAAATATCGTACATCACGATGGTAAACAACGTACATCACGGTGGTAAATATCGTACATCACGGTGGTAAACAACGTACATCACGATGGTAAACAACGTACATCACGATGGTAAACAACGTACATCACGATGGTAAACAACGTACATCACGGTGGTAAATATCGTACATCACGATGGTAAATATCGTACATCACGGTGGTAAATATCGTACATCACGGTGGTAAACAACGTACATCACGGTCGTAAATATCGTACATCACGGTGGTAAATATCGTACATCACGGTGGTAAATATCGTACATCACGGTGGTAAATATCGTACATCACGATGGTAAATATCGTACATCACGGTGGTAAATATCGTACATCACGGTGGTAAACAACGTACATCACGGTGGTAAATTTCGTACATCACTGTGGCACTCGTCTGTAGAATCAATTGTGGAAATATCCGGTAGTTTTAGTGACTATCTGACCAGAACTATGCCGGCTATGTCATATCTAGTTGTGTTAGACCAGAACTATGCCAGCTATGTCATATCTAGTTTAGATAGACCAGAACTGTGCCAGCTATGTCATATCTAGTTTAGATAGACCAGAACTGTGCCAGCTATGTCATATCTAGTTATGTTGGACCAGAACTATGCCAGCTATGTCATACCTAGATGTGTTAGACCAGAAGTATGCCTGCTATGTCAGTCGTTAGCTCCTGTATCAGGGATGATGAGATGACAAATGTACTTGCTGAAAATCTGACGAGTACTTGGCCACGTTGGAAGGTTTAGGGGGGGGGGGCTACGTACAGAGCGCCACCTACAGCTGGAGAGACGATGATGCATCACCGTTGGCCTGGGTTACATTTCCAAGTGTGAATGTGCAGTCCTATCCTTGAGTGACAGTCTCTACCACAGCTTTGGCACACGAGTTCTGTGCTTCCCAATGTTTTGGCCTTTCTCCTAGGTCCTCTGTATGTAGCCTCCTCCATCCTTGGCTCCTCAGCTACAATGACGCCCTATTTTACAACTGTGCGCCCAGTAGGTCGGTCTTCTGCTTTAAACGTCCAATTACTTGTGCTTATTCTGGCTGCTTTCATGTGTCTTTGGCAGATATCTTTAAATCAGAGTCGTTTGCGACTTGTCTTCCCTTTTCTCGATGCCAAAATTCCATATAGGAGGACCTTGGGGATACGACCCATACTCATTTTTGTACATGTCCCAGTGATCTTAGACGTCTTTCCCTAAGAATCGAGAGCATGCTTTGGGAATTGGCATGCATCAGAACCTCACTATTTGGCACTTTCTCCTGCCATTTAAAGCCAAGGATGCGACGCAGGCACCTCCAGTGGAAGCTATTAAGTTTGAGCTCATGGGATGTATAAGTGGTCAATGTTTCGTTCCGGTATAGCAGCGTACTGATGACGCAGGCTCGATAGACACAATAGTTAGCCATTGTGGCAGCTGCTTTGCCAATTCTACTGTTTATTTCGTCCTAAATAATTAATGTACTATTGTCGTAATTTAAAAGCGCATTTCTGAAGTATTCTGATATAATTTTATGTGATTTCCTCATTTCGTATTTTAACTAAATGTCCGCTCTGACCTATTAATAAACACAAACAAAGGTATTTTAACATGTCAAAATGGCGTCTATTGCTCATGCGATGCACCTAGCTATCGGGTTGCGGGTGATTTACTTGTTTATGTTTCTATGACGTTTCAAAATTGTGTTTCTTGAAATAAGTATTTTTAAACGTTGCAACAAGAAACGTACGACGGAATCCTAGATGTTGTCTTTGTTTTCAAGTTGTTATCAAGGGCACTGCACTCAAGGGTCACAATTTGATCTCATCAACGGGAAACTTGTTTCCACCTCATATGAAATCAGTAAAACAACAGTTTTTCTTTTCAAAAAGGAATCAACGCAACTCAAGGGAAGGGGGTCCAAAAAAACAGAAACAATCATAGGTAAGGGAGTGCAACAAAATATTCACGGGGGCACCGTTAACAGCATTTTAAACAGCCAGTTTCTCGAAAAGCTGTCTTTAATTCTGTTTCTTCTTGTTTCACTAGTTAAAATATTCTGGGTTTTACTTACGTGGGCTCACCACCCACTCACCCCCTACAACATTAGTTGACGGCATCAATTAGTGAGACATTAGTTGACCGCATCAATTAGTGAGACATTAGTTGACCGCATCCATTGGTGAGACATTAGTTGACCGCATCCATTGGTGAGACATTAGTTGACCGCATCCATTGGTGAGACATTGGTTGACTGCATCCATTGGTGAGACATTAGTTGACCGTATCCATTGGTGAGACATTAGATGATCCCATCCATTGGTGAGACATTGGTTGACCGCATCAATTAGTGAGACAATAGTTGACTGCATCCATTGGTGAGACATTAGATGATCACATCCATTGGTGAGACATTAGTTGACCGCATCAATTAGTGAGACATTAGTTGATCGCATCCATTGGTGAGACATTAGATGATCCCATCCATTGGTGAGACATTGGTTGACCGCATCAATTAGTGAGACATTAGTTGACTGCATCCATTGGTGAGACATTAGTTGACCGCATCCATTGGTGAGACATTAGTTGACCGCATCCATTGGTGAGACATTAGTTGACCGCATACATTGGTGAGACCTTAGTTGACTGCATACATTGGTGAGACATTAGTTGACTGCATCCATTGGTGAGACATTAGTTGACTGCAT
>MUZC01000551.1:631888-648863 GCA_002072015.1 Radix auricularia | reverse complement strand
CAAATTTACGACCCCCCCAAAAAAAAACAACAAAAAAAAAACAAAAAAAAACCAAACAAACAAACAAACAAAAAAAACAAAAAAAAACAAAAAAACAAAACAAAACAAAACAAAAACAACAAAAACAAACAATACCAGTTAATATAACTTTGCTTTGTATTTACAGATTATATATAGATAAATGATTTTTTAAAACAAAGAAATAAATTGTATACATTAGTAATTAAAAATATTTATACATTTACTTTACTAACTTTCAAAGTAGAAAAATTGTGTAATATGCCATCAAAGATTCAAATTAATTGTAATTTATTGTTCTATTGATAAATATTCAAGGTTTTGGTGGTCTTTAATCCCTCATTGTTGAACGAAGAATTTTTTTTTTTTTTTTATCAATGTCAGCTAAGAGAAGCTCCTTTCACAACAAGCGAAAGTGTCAGCAATTGTTGAAAAATTCTTTGCAAAGTTACAATGTTGGGTACAGAATTTTCCAATCTGTACTGTTAAATAAATGTTTAATTAATCGTGTTTTTTAAACGTAATGCCTCTTCTTGTATTTGATATCTCCAACTATTCACACACTGTTTTTGATGAGATAACAGCTTTTTGTATGAGCACATCTCTTTCTTTGCTTCATGAAATCGGTGTGCATTAATTTTAAAAAAAAAAAAGACGGGTTCCCATAAATTGATATAACATAGTAAAGAAAAGGATTGCATTGAATAGATTAAAATTTCAGCTTCTGATCTCGTTTTACTAGTTACTTCTTCAGATGTCAATTTTTCCACGGTGCTTTAAATTTTTAAGTATATGGTTTTGATTTTTTTCTGAATTATTTATTAACCGAGAGATTTGAATATTTTCATATTCTAGTCAAAATTCAAATTATTTACATATTAATTTAATTGGATAGGCGTATCATTATTAAAGAATAACCATATATTTAAAAAAAAATTTTAAAGCTAAAATTATTTGTGCTACTTTAATGCAATACAAAACAAAATAACTTGAATTTTTAATAAGTCTCAAACAATAATTTTCTGAGAACTGAAACAGTAATATAAATTATTATTTGCAACTTAAACAGAGTATTTGAATAACCGTGCAATGCATGTACCTGTTTGCGCATCATTCTGCGCATGCCAAAATTCCAGTCAAAAACATTCGAGGCGATATTAATAGTACACATTATTCGGCCAAGCCGTTATGCGTTTTTGTTTGTAGTATTCATATATAAGCGTCATCTGTGACATATACCGCTTAATTTTCCAAACAAATCGATACCTTTTTAGAGCGATCTTAATTTTTTTAACGGGTTGGCTTTAGTTATAACAACCAATATGTAATCAAACAAATGTTATTCGACCCATTAATTAAGACACGAAATAACAAATATTGTTATTTCACCTTGGTCCCGCGCCTTCAAAAGAAAAAGGGTGGTTCTCAGAAACTGTTGTACTTTTCAAATGCCCCAAAAAATGCCGCCCTCTAAATATGTGATGCCTGGGGCGGACCGCCCCACCGCCCCCAAGCTACGCCACTAATTATATAAAATTATAATAATAATAATAATAAATAAATAATATATGAAAAATATTTTATTTCAAAATTACAATTTTACTTGTTTCATTTCTTGATTGAAATGTTTCCAAATAAACAAAAGAATATTTTCTACCGATTGAGTTTATTGTTGTCTACAACTTTGTGTATGGCACCCACTTCAAGAGTTATGAAAGGATTTTTTGCAATGTGTTTGGCACTCGATAACAAATTAATAGGTTAGTACCTCAGATACTAAATAATGGCAGTGCTGGGTCTCCAGGCCGAATTTTGATACGAATATACTGGTCAAATCGTCAAATGGTCCAATGGTCCTATAGTCTAATGGTTCAATGGTCAAATGGTCCAATGGTCAAATGGTCCAATGGTCAAATAGTCTAATGGTCAAATGGCCTACTTTACTTTTCTTAACATTAAATAATGGTGAAGTGTTTTGTAAAAACAAAATAATAAAAAATAATACAACGTTTCTTTGTTTAACAGACCTATTACGTCATCATTAATTTATTAATAGCAAATATGACTAATATGACTAATATGACTAATATGTCTAATATGTCTAATATGACTAATATGTCTAATATGACTAATATGTCCAATACGACTAATAAGTCCAATATGACTATTATGTTACTGAACAATATTTAGTTATCCAACAAAGTTACTGTCATCTAATCAAACATTTTAATGATGAGGATATTTCTATTTGGTTTAATTCACAAATTTGTAAGATACCTCTCTCTCTAGCTCTCTCTTACTCTCACTCTCTCTCTCGCTCTCTCTCTCTCTCTCTCGCTCTCTCTCTCTCTCCCTCCTCTCTCTCTTTTAAACACAACAACTATAAAACACATTTTTTACTCATAAATGACGAACACACAACGCT
Source organism: Radix auricularia (assembly GCA_002072015.1). Classification (NCBI taxonomy): domain Eukaryota; kingdom Metazoa; phylum Mollusca; class Gastropoda; family Lymnaeidae; genus Radix; species Radix auricularia. The sequence goes on along the minus strand of MUZC01000551.1, from coordinate 646,420 downwards.
AAATAAAGTTGTATATCTCTTAGCTCATTTTGGGCACGTACCTATTTATAAGCTAGATCTCAAAACTTAAGCTCACATTTGCTCTCAAATACTCAGTTAAACAATAAAATCCATTCTCACCTACCTTCCAATTATCCACAAGAAACACGCTCCTAGTTGGCCGGCGCACTAACACCAGTAATTGGCGCCCCACCGTTGGAGTCAGTAGGAGCACGTTAATGCAAGCAGACGACTGCTGTCATGTAGCGGGCATGACTGGGATCGGAAGCAGACGTGCGACTGAAGAGTCAAGGTTCTGGGTCCGTGGTGGCGAGCAGGTTCGGAGTACACCCCACCGATACAACCCCCACCCCACATTTCGCTTAAACCTCGCTACTGTCTGTAGGTCTGCTTGTCCATGCGCCCGTTCGGCTTTCGCATTATTGAATATGTTTTTTTAAAAAGAAATTTTAATGGAACATCTTGAATTAGTCAGATGCCATAAAAGTTTTCATTTGGTCAATTAATTGCCTTGTAAGAATGTTTATTAAGTTGAAATGCCTGTTCATCATCCGTCGTGTTTCTGAGTGACTTGTGTTTACGTGGGGGTTACAGAACGAGTCTCAAATTATCCCAACTACGGGTCTAATAAAATGTTCTCAAATACATCTTTAAATAGTAGACATTTTGTTAAAATAGGAAGTGTGAAGGTAAGCAAAGAAACTGTCATTGTCAAGGGTTTGTTTAGAATAAACAAAAAGAATGGTCCTAAACTTAGCTACTGTACCGTGACTTATGAATTACCATACAAAATTATCATCTTGGCAATACATCCTTGAATTTAAAATCTGTGCCCGACCATCTTGAACTTACCATCTTGGAATAACCACTTTGAACTTACCATCTTGGAATTACCATTTTGAACTCACCATCTTAGACAAACCATCTTAGGCTTACCATCTAAGACTTACTACATTGTGGGACTTGACCGTTTCCAAGGACGGGTTAGGTCTTGGTGACACATTTTAATTACTATAAATGTGAGACAAGGTTTATGTAATAAGTGACACGTTTTTAAATTTCATTAAACTTAAAGACTTTAAAACAAATTTATAAAAATGGTTAGGACAGAGTACACGCATTTTTTCCCCTTTTAAAACGATAGCAATAGTAGGTATATATCATTGACAAAATATTATAAGATGTACTAAATGCAACATACTCCTTTCCTGGCGATGAACCTAAAATGGTTAATATCAATGTTAAGTTTAGGGTTCGGACTAGGCACATGTTTCTCTCAATCAATGCCGACACTGAATGAAATACTGTATAAAAATAATTACAAAAAAAAAAAAAAAAAAAAAAAAAAAAAGATAAAGTATTTTAAGATTAATTTTTAATTAAAGTTTTTATTTTAATGAAATAATTTTCCTCTATATTTTCCTGAACGCCAAAGGTAAAGGCGTGAGGATCAACAGGTGCAGTACTTATTATTTTGGGTCACCATACAACTGCGTGACCCTGCCTGTAATTTTTCTGAAAAGGTGCGCCTGGACTCAAGGGGAACGACATTAGTATCCTTACATGTCATGTAATAAGTCTTACTTGCTTCCTACAGCTAGAGTCAGAGTGGTTGAGATATAGCGTCCGTGTAGGGGCTAAGAGACATCGTACATTCCAACATTTGTTTGATGTAATCTGGGAGAATAGCGTGTATGTACAGGGAGGGGTGGACCATACGTGTGTAGGTCAAATAATGTTTATGTTTGTTATGCAAGGAACTGACCTAGGACCCCGACTCTTATTAACGTACAAAAAAAATTCCCCCTATAGCATGTCATGAGCAAAATAAGTTAGGATATTTGCCGATAAAACTATGACGTTTACACATAGGCCTAGAGAAATTACAAAAGATAGTATGTTTTGTCACTCAGAAAAATGTCAAATTTTAAAAGTGACCATAAAAAATAAATAAAAAATGAGACAAATAAATGCAAACTAATTTTTTCATGGGGAAAAAACTTATCCTACCTAAAGATTCAAAATACTTATGAGTATTAATAGATAATAAGAAAATCATAGAATCCCATGTTATTGAACCAATTAAAATATGTAAAAAAAAAAAAACGTTATGATTTATAAAACAAATGTAATAAGAGCATAAATTTAAAGTGCTAACTTACTTTGGTGAGAATTTTAGGCATCTTCTTTATGGGACCGAACAACAAAGAAAACATAGTTAAACTAAAGCAAATTTTTAAAAAGCTTCAAGATTTATTGCAGAAGATACATAATAAATACATCAAACATTTATTTCTAACACGACAATAATAAAATACAACACACTGGTGTGCATACGGATAAAAACAGTTTCGTCACCACGTAGGTAATACAAACACATACAAATTCTCTTTGTTCCCGTCTAGAATTTTGTGCTTGATCAAACCAAGAAAACCAACCCACCAACCCACCACCAACAATAAAAACTCTTCATTAAAAACAATATGCAAGACTAAAAATGAACCATGGTTAAGTGAAAGGCGCAATCGTCTTCTGTATAAGGGGAACTTGTGACGTAAATAAGACAAGATAAGCGTAGCACCCAATTATCTTGTCTATAGAAGGAGCGTATGTAGTGTATAGGGTTCCTCATTTCTAAAACCGGAAAGCGTCATAGCTCATTTCGTAATGTTCTTTTTTTAGATTACATTTTAGCGAAACAAAGTTTTGAGGCATAAAAACAGTCAAATCACTATGTTCTCAAAATTGTTAGCTTAGTAAAATTACGAAATTGTTTTTTATTTTGCAAGTCCAATAAGCTGTCTTAAATTAACAAAGAATTAAACATTAGCTGATAATATCAATCATTCTCAACATACCTACATTCACGTATTGACTTGTATCTTTTATTAATTTTTTAATGACTTTGTCCTTACAAAAGATAAATTTAGATATAATATTTCTATTAATAGATTTCCGCCATATTATGAACATCCCTATAAGATAAGAGAAGATAAGAAGAAGTAGGTTCTATCGTTTTTATTTTGTTTATTCGTTGACATTCTACATCCAGTATTGTGTTTACATTGAACTTCTTTGAGCCGGATGTTAAAATAGACAATTGTAACAGTAACGAAACAAAGCAACGACTGCAACACAAAACATGGGACGTGGTGGTCGAGAGGTAGCGCTCTCGACTGTCATACCGATGGTCACGGGTTCGAATCCACACGAAGGTGAGGATTTGTTCTCGCGCCTGAGGAGTCCCCGAGTCACCCAGCTCCGAATGGGTACCTAACTAGACAATAGTTAGGCGGCTGGGGTAATGCGTGGAACCCCTATAGCCGTGGCCTGTGACCGCTGCATCACTTGCCAACAGATCATCTCTCATGGTCTGTGGACGCAATTATCTTCTGTATAGAAGGAGCGTCTATATATCTAAGATAGATTTGATGTCTACTTGGATTACACATTACATTACATTCAAAGAGACCGAAGAAAAAGTCAAGCAAAACTTAAAAGAAATCCCGCATAAAAAGACATGTGTAAATTTTTTAAAAAAAATGTATTGCTATTTAAAAAAAAAAAGCACCAGCAAACAAATTATTTCTAAACGAAAGAAGGCCAGTCCAAGAACATAGACACATGAAAGCACACATCAGAGTACGCGACATGTTCTCTATTGTTTTATGGCCTTTCAAGACGCGGCTTCCCCCTACGGATGGAGCTGGAAGGCTGCAGTCTGGCAGAAGTGGAGCCACTTGACCCAAGTGCCCCTCGGCGGCATCCTTAAACTGTTTCCTTTTCCTGGGGTACCCACCGCCCACTTCTGCCCACTTTTTTCTTCCCTAAACTAATCATTGAAACAGAAAGGGATGAGAGAAAGAGGAAATGACTAAAGTGCCAGCAGGGGAAAGGAGGAAAGCACCGTGGATTTTTCTGTTTTACGTTGAACCGGTACTTTCACCGGTTCTCCCGGTACAATCCCGGGTCGGCGGGGGGAAAAACACAGTACGAGAAAAAATAGCAAACTTCGGTCGCTCGGATTCTTATCGCCCGTGTATTTGACAGACGAGAGTTTTCTCTCTGTGATTTCAAACAGTAAGCGCAAGGACTTCCTGGCTCCTCTCGTCACTCGTTACGGGATTCTCGCGACTGGGTGCGTGGTGTCGTGGGATTATGGGAGAACATGGCGGCACGTTTGTTTTTGGGGGTATTTATGAGGACGGGAGGGGGCATGGTGGTGGGGGTTGAGCCTCTAGCCCCGAAGGTGAGGATTCCAGAAATTGACGGCATATTCCTCGAGGTAATTGCCACCACGCTACACGGGTGCGGCATTCGCGGCATTAATTCCGCGCAAACGTCACCTAGCCATTAGGGAAGCTCAGAAGTCGCTGTGCGCATACGCGGAGAAACTGAAGAAATAACGATACACCCGGGCGATGTCTGGACCGTGTAGAGTCTGACAACAGGATAACATGGAGATAGTCAACGAAAGCCACCGGGAGGTTTGTGGTACGAGCGGTTGGAACAATGTTTTGTTTCTCTAAGACAAAGTGCAAGTTTTTTTTAGTGAGCATTCATCTACTGAAACGTCATCGACACCATTGGGTGTTGGGACAAACGCGACGTTTCCATTATTTATAATCTTACTTTCCTTGAGTCACACGTGAGAGATTTTCAGCGCTGCTCACCAGCAAACATGCATGGGCCAACATATCCGAAATGATAAGCCCCCCATATCAGTCTCCATAAGCCCACATAACAGCAATTAAACTTCCACATATTAGTAATCATAAGACAACATATCAGTCTACATAAGCCAAGTTAACAGCAATTATTCGTCCACATATTGGTAATCATAAGACAACATAACTAACAAAATAAATCTTAATAAAAAATAAGTATTTCTCACCTAAACTAATCCAAAGAGCTAAAACTCATCAAGTGAATATTTCGTAAGTATTTATAATAGCTTTTGACACCGTACTGCATAAACAAACAAACATTTTGAAATATCATTTTGATCATGAGTTGGAATAAATATGGTCGTATAATATTTCCCTTTGCAATCTTTCTTCAAGTTTATTTTCTTGGAGCGTCCTCTTGAAATAAAACATAGCGCTATTTTTTGATCAACCGAAACACAAAAGGGATTCTTGGTGAGGTTATAATAAATAATCTTAAGTATCGGAAAGACGAATAAAAAAAAAACCCAAGTTGGCAAAAACTGTGAGATAAATAAATCAGTTCTCCTAAGGGTCCCACTCCAGACTGAGCATTCAAGGTTTGTTTCGTTCACGTGCTCTGATTTATGATAAGCTTTTAAGTTCCTCTCCGGCATTTAAGCGCAGACATGAATATTGTCTACATCCGATTTGGCCTCACACACGAAATGATGACGAAAAAAAAACAAACAAAAAAAAACCACTTATATCAATCTGTTATCGTCATAGTTATTGCTTACTTCTGTTGTGGGAAGAGAAGGGTTAACATCGAGTAATCAGCGAACATCTAGAATAGACACGAGAAATATGATTGGTGTAAATATGAAATGAAATATGATTGGTGTAAATATGAAATGAAATATGATTGGTGTAAATATCAAATGAAATATTATTGGTGTAAATATCAAATGAAATATGATTGGTGTAAATATAAATGAAATATGATTGGTGTAAACATAAGATGAAATATGATTGTTGTAAATATCAAATGTAATATCATTAGTATAACCATCAAAAATAGACGTTATTGTTGTAAATATCAAATAAAATATGATTGGTTTAAACATCAAATATAATATCATTGTTGTAAACATCAAATAAAATATGATTGTTGTAAACATCAAATAAAATATGATTGTTGTAAGCATCAAATAACATATGATTGTTGTAAACATCAAATAAAATATGATTGTTGTAAACATCAAATAAAATATGATTGTTGTAAACATCAAATAAAATATGATTGTTGTAAGCATCAAATAAAATATGATTGTTGTAAGCATCAAATAACATATGATTGTTGTAAACATCAAATAAAATATGATTGTTGTAAACATCAAATAAAATATGATTGTTGTAAATATCAAATAAAACATGATTGGCCTAAGAGATTTAAAGGGCTCACAAAATGTGGATCAAGGGAGGTAATATTCAACGACACTTAAAGCAAAGAGTGACTTTTGTCCTCCAGAATCTGTAAAACCTTTTGCGGCTCGTGTTGTTAAGTGGATAGAAAATTTCTGATACTAATCATGACGCTAGAAAGGTGCTGTGTGACGTCAACAGTATGGACTTGTTTCAATCAAAGGTTGAACTATTTGCCTTTATATCATAGACTACGTTAGTAAGAAACAAATATCAATCGTATATCGTGCTGAGAGTGATTATGTTAGTAGTAATTAAAAATAGGCATCTAGATTCTAATTTTAAAGGTGTAAAATAAAACAATAAGAGCGAAAAAAAAAGTTAATACACATAACTTTTTATCAAGAGGTTTTTGTTAGAAAAAATAAACACAAAATTTAAAGAGAAAACTATCAAAAACGATACAAAAGAAAATATTAAATTAAACTATGTTAAAGTAAAAAGCTGAACACTACTATAAATAGAGCAAAAGAGTTAATTATGAAGATTTGTTCTGGGTTCTTGTTTCCTCTAGACTCTACACATAATTTGTTTCTTTCATCGTATTGTTCCAGAGCAGACAAATAGTTTGGTAACCTTAGCCCCGATCAGACGGGAATATACGACGTCTGCTCTGAGGCCGTAAAGAACCGTCTGTGTCTGGAACATCACAACAAGAACATTTCAAAGCTACTGGGCACAAAAAAAGGGGAGCAATCCTATCTTTGAAAAACAGAACACTCTGGAATATTATTTGGCTGCCAGGAGACCCAAGCTGCAGTTGTAAGCCTACAATGTTTTACAGGTTCACACAACGCTTAGTCAAATAACAAGTGAAGGAAGAACTGTCACTACGAATCTAAGCCAGAGAAACTATGTTGGGCCCAGTAATAGTGTTTGGCCCCGTAGCGATGTTTGGCCCAGTAATAGTATTTGGCTCCGTAGCAATGTTTGGCTGCGTAGCAATGTTTTGCTCAGTAACAAATGTTTTGCTCAATAACAATGTTTGGCTCAGTAACAATGTTTGGCTCAGTAACAAATGTTTGGCTCAGTAACAATGTTTGGCTCAGTAACAATGTTTGGCTCAGTAACAATTTTTGGCTCAGTAACAATGTTTAGCTCAGTAACAATGTTTGGCTCAGTTGCAGTGTTTTGCCCCGTAACAATGTTTGGCTCAGTAACAATGTTTTGCCCAGTAACAATGTTTGGCTCAGTTGCAGTGTTTGGCCCCGTAACAATGTTTGGCTCAGTAACAATGTTTGTCTCAGTAAAAATGTTTGGCCCAGTAACAATGTTTGGGTCAGTAACAATGTTTGGCTCAGTAACAATGTTTGGCTCAGTAGCAATGTTTAGCCCAGTAACAATGTTTGGCCCCGTAACAATGTTTGGCCCCGTAATAATGTTTGGCCCAGTAACAATGTTTGGCCCCGTAACAATGTTTGGCACAGTAACAATGTTTGGCCCAGTAACAATGTTTGGCCCCGTAACAATGTTTGGCTCAGTAACAATGTTTGGCCCAGTAACAATGTTTAGCCCAGTAACAATGTTTGGCCCAGTAACAATGTTTGGCCCAGTAATAGTATTTGGCTCCGTAGCAATGTTTGGCTGCGTAGCAATGTTTGGCTCAGTAACAAATGTTTGGCTCAATAACAATGTTTGGCTCAGTAACAATGTTTGGCTCAGTAACAAATGTTTGGCTCAGTAACAATGTTTGGCTCAGTAACAATGTTTGGCTCAGTAACAATTTTTGGCTCAGTAACAATGTTTAGCTCAGTAACAATGTTTGGCTCAGTTGCAGTGTTTTGCCCCGTAACAATGTTTGGCTCAGTAACAATGTTTTGCCCAGTAACAATGTTTGGCTCAGTTGCAGTGTTTGGCCCCGTAACAATGTTTGGCTCAGTAACAATGTTTGTCTCAGTAAAAATGTTTGGCCCAGTAACAATGTTTGGGTCAGTAACAATGTTTGGCTCAGTAACAATGTTTGGCTCAGTAGCAATGTTTAGCCCAGTAACAATGTTTGGCTCAGTATTAATGTTTGGCCCCGTAACAATGTTTGGCCCCGTAACAATGTTTGGCCCAGTAACAATGTTTGGCCCCGTAACAATGTTTGGCACAGTAACAATGTTTGGCCCAGTAACAATGTTTGGCCCTGTAACAATGTTTGGCTCAGTAACAATGTTTGGCCCAGTAACAATGTTTGGCCCAGTAACAATGTTTGGCCCAGTAACAATGTTTGGCCCAGTAACAATGTTTGGCCCAGTAACAATGTTTAGCCCAGTAACAATGTTTGGCCCCGTAACAATGTTTGGCTCAGTAACAATGTTTGGCCCAGTAACAATGTTTGGCCCAGTAACAATGTTTGGCCCAGTAACAAGTCCCACTATAAACCTCCCTCAAGACGCCGACTGTAGTGAGACAAAACTCTCAAAAGACCAAACTTGCAGATGTCTTCTATTAGTAAAACCAATTTCTCATTCTAATTAGCAGCTGATATTATCGTAACTGATCTCGACGAGTTCCTTTCTAACTAAACATAAGCTGTAGATCTGCCAATGGCAAGGGGACGCAAGTCATCGGATCTTTTACTGAATTTAAGTTATTTAATTCATTGAATTAGTTTCCTATACTAAATTTATGCGCTTTACTGAAATTAGATACTTTGATGGCTTAAGAACACATACTCTATTTAAGACTCATACTGAATTTAAGCTTTATATACTCAATATAGATTCTATAAAGAATATTACATCCTCTATTGAATTTAGGCCTTTAACAGAATTTAGGCTCTATACTCGCCTACCAAGTCACAGAATGTTTTACGCCATGAGCTTGGCTCTCACAAGAAAATATGGACATCGACAAATTCAAAACTTGATGGCTTTCACTTTCAACTTTCATTCTTTATTGAAATCTACCTCTATCGCTGCCGGAACTAATTCTTTAAACGTTTTTCAAGTTTACCACTCCCCCTACCCCCTTTCCTAATCCCCCTCAAATCTGTTAAGCTCCGCGAGCTGAGGCAGGCCAGCTCCTCCCTGGCTTAACGCCACCTTAACAAGCGAATATCTCCCCCCGACTTTGGCAATTTCATTATCCGCCTGAAAGAGCAGGCCAACGGCTGCTGCTTCCCCTACAAGATCCGTGTTATGGAACTGGAGACTTCGGCTGAAAGACACGATAGGACACGGCCATTGTTATACGACACCGCGCACCTGATGCGCATAAAGTGGTGCGTGAACGGATTTCCCCGGACTTTTGACACGGCACAACCTGAATATCTTTTTTTTGTATTCCCACCAACAATGTAGACGGTTATGTTAAAAGGCTGCATGTCGTTTGAGACGGTTAACTGGCATTGCTGTTGGTGATGAACTTTCAACATGTTGAAATAGTTTGTGGGTGATAAACTTTGTGGGGTTGGGGGTTGGGGTTTATGGGATCTCTTTGGTTTTCAGGTGAAGATGGACAATAAGTATGAGGGGATGAATGAGTGAGTTGTTTGGAAGTATAACACGCAGTGAGTGAATTGTTTGGATGTATTACACGGAGTGAGTGAATTGTTTGTAAGTATAACACGGAGTGAGTGAATTGTTTGGATGTATTACACGCAGTGAGTGAATTGTTTGGATGAATAACACGGAGTGAGTGAATTGTTTGTAAGTATAACACGCAGTGAGTGAATTGTTTGTAAGTACAACACGCAGTGAGTGAATTGTTTGTAAGTATAACACGCAGTGAGTGAATTGTTTGTAATTATAACACGCAGTGAGTGAATTGTTTGTAAGTATAACACGCAGTGAGTGAATTGTTTGTAATTATAACACGCAGTGAGTGAATTGTTTGGATGAATAACACGGAGTGAGTGAATTGTTTGTAAGTATAAGATGGAGTGAGTGAATTGTTTGTAAGTATAACATGGAGTGAGTGAATTGTTTGTAAGTATAACACGGAGTGAGTGAATTGTTTGTAAGTATAACATGGAGTGAGTGAATTGTTGGGAAGTATAACACGGGGTGAGTGAATTGTTTGAATGTATAAAAGGAGTGAGTGAATTGTTTGGAAGTATAACACGGAGTGAGTGAATTGTTTGTAAGTATAACATGGAGTGAGTGAATTGTTTGTAAGTATAACACGGAGTGAGTGAGTAGTTTGGATGTATAACACGGAGTGAGTAAATTGTTGGGAAGTATAACACGGAGTGAGTAAATTGTTGGGAAGTATAACACGGAGTGAGTAAATTGTTGGGAAGTATAACACGGAGTGAGTGAATTGTTTGGGAGTATACCACGGAGTGAGTAAATTGTTGGGAAGTATAACACGGAGTGAGTGAATTGTTTGTAAGTATAACATGGAGTGAGTGAATTGTTGGGAAGTATAACACGGAGTGAGTGAATTGTTTGGGAGTATACCACGGAATGATGGAAGAGTAACGAGAAGGAAATTGGAGAAGCTTTTCAATCTTTTATTTGATAGGCTGAATGTTTCAGATTTGAATTTTAAATAGTATTGTGCGAGATAGACCATAATTTTCAAATCGTCTAGTTGTATCAGAGACTGATCGTTTCAGAACGTCCAGTTTTATGAGAGACTGATCGTTTCAGAACGTATAGTTGTTTGAGAGACTGATTGTTTCAGAACGTCTAGTTGTATGAGAGAAGCTGATTGTTACGTCGTTGTCTGGGTATTTGTACAGATCACAAGGACAGATCAACGCAAGATATATAAACCAACACCTTTGAATCGTTTATAAATTTAATAACTGCAAGGCAAAGGTAATTCTTTATACAACAACTACCGATCTCTCGCTCACAACTGTCCTCACCCTAAGTCACGTTCACACTATTATGTAATAGTCTTTCATGTAGTGCGCACCGCACCAAAAACAAGTATCAAAATTGAAATGTCAGGGAAAACCCGATTACCCCTATAATGTTTCCCTGACACTGATGTTATCAAGTTGTCTATGTCATGTTAGTGAGTGGGATCAATTGCAAATCTGAGATATGTTTACAGGACGGAGCTACAATATTAAATAGACCATACATACATATACATGTGCACATACACACACTAAACACTAAGTTTAATGGTGGCATCTAAGAGAATGTGAAAATACAATAAGAAATGCGGTAAAAGATCGTAAATACATTACACACCACTTAACCCCAACCCAGACCTTCAAAAATGTATCCACTACTTATCTTATACAAAGTAAGACAGCAGAAAATTGTCTTATGCCTTATCTTAGTCAAAGTAAGACAGCAGAAAATTGTTCTATGGCTTTTATTCGTCAAAACCCTGAGCGGAAAATTGTCTACGGGAAGTTGTTAGATAACAAAGTCAGTATTCGGCTCGTCAGCCAAATGTCGTTGATTTTTGTTTCGTCTTCTGAAGTTTTCAAAAAATCAAATGTAACATAACACATTCCGTCAGAGACTTTTCCTTTGTTACAATAATAATTGTGGACTGGTGAATGTCTTTTTAAAAATAGGTTTTTGTTTGTTTGTTATTTCAATCCCCTCATGATACAATCATATCAGACACAGTGTTATTTCAATCCCCTCATGATACAATCATATCAGACACCGTAAAACACCGTGTACGGATCTTAAGGCAATCCTGCAGATTTTACTCGTATATTATTTTAGAGCGAAATTTAATTTTCTCGTGAGAACTTACGTTTTTAATTTATTAAATGCATTATTATATGTTGTATTTCAGATATTACAGCTAATTTAGCTCTATATTACTATATAATACATAATCGTTCACAAAACGTCCATTTTGTTTATCTAGCAAACTGCTTGCCAGATGTTTTTTTTTTTTACCAATAAATAAACAAACATATGGTTGCATCACGCTGAGACTATTTACTGTTGAGAGTCTAAAACATGCCTTAGAAATTAAAAAGACTACTAAATTAGCGCTGTAATAGCTTAAATACAACATATAATAATGCATTTAATAAATTAAAAACGTAAGTTCTCAAGAGAAAATTAAATTTCGCTCTAAGATAATATACCAGTAAAATCTGCAGGATTACCCTTAAGGCATTTCTTTGTGATTCCCCAAAGCCACGTAGCTGATATCACTTTGAGGATCAAGTCCCGAATGTTGAACCTAGTGCGGTGCGCATAGTGCGGCACGGTGTGGGTGTGCACGCTATGACATATATCTTGACTGCGTCGTCTTGCTTGCTCTAGTTTCTGGGGAATTATATATATATACTAGCCGACCCAAGTCGAAGCATACGCCGCTAATGATTTAGTGAGGGGTGAAGACTTCCTGAAAAACACAGTAGTTCAAATGGGGTGGGTTTGGGCAACTATGCGCATGCCTGGAGAGCGAGGGAGGGTGCGTAAAGAATTAATTTTATGAAAGTAATTGTTGAGGAGAGTGTGTGAAAACAATTATGTCACTGAGCACAACGGAGAGCACGAAGTTATTCTGCCAATGTCGAGAAGCAAAGTTTACAGTCGTGTTGAGAAGTCATGTTCGAAAAGAAGTGAGAAATGAAAGGGCACAAAGATAACATTTTAAAAATTAAAAATAGTAATGTCCTAGCTGGGGCTTGAACCTACGACCTTCCGCGTGTTAGGCGAATGTAATAACCATTACACTACGAAATACATGATACTCTGTTGTTCTGAAAGAACAAAGTAATTGGCCTCAATTGAACGCATTGTTGGTCTCGATGACACTTCACCCTCTGCACTACCTTTTCTTGCCAGTTGATTGGTCGGTGGGGCTAAACAGCTTGCTTGGTGTCCGGCATAGTTGAACTAAGACGAACATTATATATATAGATATACGAGAAACTAAGCCCGTCAAGCGACGTTCCGCAGTTGTTTCGGTGACATGTTGTCTAGGAGTAACAGTAGTGATTAGCAGGAGTGACACACTTCAAGATGGGAACAAAGTGCTGAAAGCTGAAAAAAATACTGCACCAAAAATCACTCGTTTTGAACGTCCGCGTAAATTTGTTCAATATGTAAATGAGATTTAATTTTTCTCCCCTAGTGATTCGCTGCAGGAGTTGGAGGGACCAATCGCTATTGAAAACCGACCAGACAAGTGCCTTTCATTATTAGATTATATATTTTATTTTAAATCACTAGATTATATATTTTATTTTAAATCGGCGATTCCCACGTTAATTTTGATGATATTCTAGTCAGAGTTCCCAAGAAATTATCGAAAAAGTTGCGTCTTTCAGAGGTGGCGCTTGAGTGGTTAACGTTAAAAGATCTATGTTACAGCTGTGATCCACTAGACACAAGACCTGTCTCAAACATGTAGTACACAAGACACACGACATGTCTCAAACATGTAGCACACTAGACACACGACATGTCTCAAACATGTAGTACACTAGACACAATACATGTCTCAAACATGTAGTACACAAGACACAATACATGTCTCAAACATGTAGTACACTAGACTTAGGACCTATCTCAAACATGTAGTACACTAGACACACGACATGTCTCAGACATGTAGTACACTAGACACACGACATGTCTCAAACATGTAGCACACTAGACACACGACATGTCTCAAACATGTAGTTCACTAGACACAATACATGTCTCAAACATGTCGTACACTAGACACATTACATGTCTCAAACATGTAGTACACTAGACTTAGGACCTATCTCAAACATGTAGTACACTAGACACACGACCTTTCTCAAACATGTACTACACGAGACACAAGTCATTTCTCAAACATGTAGTACACTAGACACATAACATGTCTCAAACATGTAGTACACTAGACACACGACATGTCTCAAACATGTAGTACACAAGACACACGACATGTCTCAAACATGTAGTACACTAGACACACGACATGTCTCAAACATGTAGTACACTAGACACAATACATGTCTCAAACATGTAGTACACTAAACACAAGACATGTCTCAAACATGTAGTACACTAGACACAAGACCTGTCTCAAACATGTAGTACACTAATCGGCATCCTTCCGTCTCCCGAGACGATGGTGCATCACCGTTTGGTTGGGTTGCATTTTCTCAGGTGGCTGTGCAGTCCTATCCTTGAGTGACAGTCTTTACCACAGTTTGTACACACGAGTTCTGTGGTTCCAAATGTTTTGGCCTTTCTCCTAGCTCTTCTGTCTGCAGCCTCCTCCTTTCTTCGCCCCTCGGCTACTATGACGCCCTCTTTGACAACTGTGCGCCACGTAGATCGGTCTTCTGTCTTACACTCCCAGTCACTTGTAGTACACTAGACACACGACATGTCTAAAACATGTAGTACACTAGACACAATACATGTCTCAAACATGTAGTACACTAGACACATAACATGTCTCAAACATGTAGTACACTAGACTTAGGACCTATCTCAAACATGTAGTACACTAGACACAGGACATATCTCAAACA